>JAPZAG010001282.1:0-35293 GCA_027475135.1 Bactrocera correcta | reverse complement strand
GTCGAGCAGGTACAGTCTTTTATAAGAGTGTACAGCTGCTGGCGTATGCCGATGATATTGATAGCATTGGCCTCAACATCCGCACCGTTAATTCCTCTAGACTGTGAAGGAAGCAAAACAAATGGGTCTGGCTGTGAACGAGGACAAGACGAAATATTTGCTGTCATCAAACAAACAGTCGTCGCACTCCCGACTTGGCTCTCACGTCACTGTTGACAGTCATAACTTTGAAGTTGTTGATAATTTCGTCTATCTTGGAACCAGCGTAAACACCACCAACAATGTCAGCCTGGAAATCCAACGCAGGATAACTTTTGCAAACAGGTGCCACTTTGGACTGCGTAGGCAATTGAGAAGCAAAGCCCTCTCTCGACGAACAAAAACCAAACTCTATAAGTCACTCATAATTCCCGTCCTGCTATATGGTGCAGAGGCTTGGACCAGAGATAAAGAGATGTTTAACTCCTCTCTCACTGGAAGTGAGAGAGCAATTGTTAAACGTCAAAACCTACTGAACTTTGACAGCTAATCGAGTTCAGTAGGTTTTGACGTTTAGCAATTGGAAAAGAGGGACGACCAGATTGAAATCCCGCCAAATTATTATTCGAATGGAGACAATTTTCATTTTTTTGTCTCCATTTGTAACGGCCATTATTTCGAAGAATACCGAAAGTGAAACAGCACGCAGATTGAAAGATGTGAGTATATTTTAATTTTTATTAAGTAAATTTGCACTTATTTAATACTTTTTTTATTTTATTTTACAGACAAAATGCCGAAAACAACCAGCAATTGGAAGAAATGTGTTGTTGGCTGCAACGAGGGAGGAAGGATATTTAGTTTTCCAAACAGTGGAACGGACCTCGAACGGTGAGTGAAAAACATTAAATAGTGCAAAAAGTGTTTTTAAATTTGTGAAAAATTTCGAATAAATAAGTGTTTCTATTGTGCAATTAAAATAGTAATTTTGAATAATGAAATTGAATTTCCGCGTGTTTTTAAGTGTGATGTGCTGAACAAGTAGAGCGCGACAGACTGCAAGCGACATCTGTCAAATATTAAAATACACACGTTCTTATGGCCACAGTTATGTAGTCGTGCAGCTGCCTCAATAACTTTGTCCTTAAGAACATGTGTATTTTAATATTTGACAGATGTCGCTTGCAGTCTGTCGCGCTCTACTTGTTCAGAGCGTAACTGTCAATTTATTGTCATTGCCGTTAATTAACTAAATAAATTGTTTTAAAGTAACGATTTATCATTGAATATTTATGGTAGTCATAAAAAATAATTTTACTTCTAAATATTCATTAAATATGCACTTTTTGCACTATTATTATTATTAGTATACATATTTTATAATTATATATAACATTTTGTATTTAATTTTGTTTCTTTTAATAGGCGTAAATGTTGGCTCAAGCGTTTAGGTGTTTTTGAAGAGCAAAGTGAAAAAACACCTAAACACATTTTTGCGTGCGAGCGGCATTTTTCAAATGAAATGCGTAACGAAAAAAAATTGCGTCCGAGAGCCGTTCCGGACATAAATTTAATAAATGAGCCAATATTTAACGCCCCAAATTCTGCTAATATAATTGAAGTAGGCGTTGAAGATTTTTTCCCCCAAATGGAAGGATCTGCCTCAAATGCAAACGGTGCATCGAGGCAGCTGCTTCCGCTTTTAGAAAGGGAAGACCGCGAAAATATTTTAGAGCCTCTGCCACTTTTTGAGGAGGAACTACTTAAGAGTAGCGAAAAAGCCGCGCAAACAGGTAGGGGTCTGACAGAGAATAGGATTTTAAAAATGAAATTAGACGAAAAAGAACAGGAGAATAGGAGTTTAAAAGCTCAGTTGGTCCAAATGGCAACTGAATTAGAAAGATGTAGGGAAATGTTAAGAAACAGTTCATTTTGGGAAGAGTCAGAACCTCTTGAGATAGTTTGCAGCAAAGTTCCTCCTCAGTTAGGTGCTTGTATTAGGAGTAGTTTTTTAAATAGTAATCGCCAAAGTCACGGTCGGCGATACGACACTTTTCTTAAAACTTTAGCTTTGGGTGTATTTTTTTTATCGCCAATCGCTTATCGCTACCTAAAGCACCAACTTAGTTTTCCCTCAGAAAGTACCTTACATAATTTTGTCGCAGATTGGCCTCGTTTCCCAGGTTGCACCCAAAGCAGCATAAAGTCTTTACAAATTAGGAGTAAGGGATTTTCTTTCGAACAAAAGTTCATATCAGTTTCTTGTGATGAAATGTCACTGAAATGTCATTTGCAGTATGATAGGAAATTTGATAGGGTGATAGGTCTTGAAGATTATGGCGATGAAAATCGCACATCTAGAATAGCCACAACTGCAATGACCATAATGGTGCAAGGTATAGGTGGAGAACCTTGGTCCCACCCGTTAGCTTATTTGTTTATTAAAGGCTCATGTAAAGGGGATGTCCTCAAGAAATATATTCTTGAAGCCATTACCCAACTTCAAAATATAGGGCTAGTTCCTTGCCATTTTGTTTGTGACCAGGGTACCAATTTTCAAAATTTAGCTAATTTGTTAGGTGTTTCAATGTCACGGCCTTTTTTCAACGTTAATGGTAAGGAAATATGTTTTTTTTACGATAGCCCCCATTTATTAAAATGTAGTCGAAACTGCTTACAAAATATGAAAAATAAAGTAGATTTTAAAAATAGTCGCGTATGTTGGTCTGACATAGTCCATTTTTATAAACAGGACTCTAAGTCGAGTTATCGGTGTGCGCCTAAATTAACCGATGCTCACATTTACCCCAATACCTTTCAAAAAATGAAAGTTAAATTCGCGTCTCAAGTTTTAAGTAATACGGTCGCTTCAGGTATGCTTTCTCTTTACAGCTCGGGAGCCTTAAGCTCAAATAGTATGAGCTTCATTAATACCGCGGATTTCGTTTCT
Organism: Bactrocera correcta; assembly: GCA_027475135.1. Taxonomy (NCBI): domain Eukaryota; kingdom Metazoa; phylum Arthropoda; class Insecta; order Diptera; family Tephritidae; genus Bactrocera; species Bactrocera correcta. The sequence continues at coordinate 32,364 of JAPZAG010001282.1, read as the reverse complement.
TTTTTCAATAAATTATTCGATATCTTCAATAGTAGTTTCACTGAGGCCATTGTACCCACTAAAAAAGTTTTTATAAGTTCCCCAGAGCAAAACCAGTTTTTAGATGAGGCAGAAAAAGTTTTGAAAACAATTCGGGTCGTAGATGAGTTAGGAAACGACACAACAAATAATTTTAATTTTATAAAGGGGTGGTTAATTAATATTAATAGTTTAAGACGATTGTGGCGATTGCTGTCACACTCAGGATTTCCTTACCTGAAGACAAGACGACTATGTCAGGACAGCTTAGAGCATTTTTTTGGTCAGATTAGAAGTAGGGGAGGTACTAGAGTAACACCTTTCATGTTCTCTAGTTTATTTAGGAAGTCATGGGGTTTACGTTACGTAAATATCGTAACAAAAGGTAACTGTGAGCTGCCTTTAGAACCCGAAGCCACAGTTATTTCAGAACATAGCCATAATGTTCTTCTTAATGTGTGCAATGATTCCGTTTTAAGTGACCTTTCTTGGCAGGATTTCCAGGGTTTACCACGGCCCGAACACTCCATTGTTAGATCCATTACTTTAGATAGTAGTTTAGAAATTAGCTTTTTAAAGGAAAATGCTTTTAGTTATTTTTGCGGCTACCTTTATTTGAAAATTTTTAAAATGCACACATGCCTCCTGCCATTACCCTATTTAGGAGATGAAATTCCTTCTGATGAATTCATCTTCATACATCAAAACCAGATCGATAAATGCAACTTAGTAAAGCCGCCTCAAGAATTTGTTGCATTTATTAATAATTTAGAAATAAAATTTGTTGAGGAATTTGACAGAAATTGTCATAAAATAGGATTAGGAGAAATTCTTTTCGATAAATTAAAAGATATTAAGCCCTTCTTGTGTTGTGAAGACTGTGACCCAAAGGTAGTTTTTGCTCTATTTATTAGAATTAGAATTTATTTTGTGACGAAATTTTTAAATAGAGATTTATCTTTACCCAATTTTAAGAACAAAATTTTGTGTGTTTCACATTTGTAGATTTTATCTTCCTTTTTTAGTGGTTGCAATGAGCTAAATATTTTATACCAAAGTAAGATTTTTTAAGCAGATTCGTATTAAGAGGCTCTAAAGTTAGAACGTTTAATAGAAAGTTTTTAATAACAAATTAGAATTTGGGCTTTAAATATTGGCAGTTGTATATATGTATATTTATTTTTATAGTTTTAAGTATTATACTATTATGTGATATGAAGTGATATTGTTTTTGTTATTTTTTATACTATTATATATGAATTGTTATTGTTTTGTTTTTTTCATTTTTTTATGTAAATAAATTTTTAATGGGTGATATAGGCCTGCTGGGGAACCGAGCACCCAAAAATAACTTCGGTAACGCGCCCTTTTGCATACCTCATAGGTGGTGTGGAAAATGCGAATTGGGTGTTTTAATTAAAATGCCCAAAAAATAGCTTTTTTTCTGATCTGGCTACAATAAAAAATGTCATAAAAAACGCTAATTTTGAGGCGCTCTCACACTGGAATAAGTTGGACATCCCTTTATTCCTGGCTTGGACGATGACAACAACTGATGAGTCGACGTTTCGAGTTTTCGAGAGCAAAGTTCTGCGAAAGATTTTGGGTCTTTTGCGCGTTGGCCACGGCGAATATCGTATTCGATGGAACGATGAGCTGTAAGAGATATATGACGACATTGACATAGTTCAGCGAATTAAAAGACAGCGGCTACGCTGGATAGCTTATGTTGTCCGATTGGACGAAAACACTCCAGCTCTGAAAGTATTCGACGCAGTACTCACCGGGAGAAGCAGAGGAAGAGGAAGACCTCTACTTCGTTGGAAGGATCAAGTTGAGAAGGACCTGGTTTTGCTTGGAATATCCAATCGGCGCCACGTAACGAAAAGAAGAAACGACTGGCGCGCTGTTGTTAACTCGGCTTTAATCTAATTAAATTAAATTTAATAGTAAAGAAGAAGATGTACATATGTAATTATTTTTGCGTATTATATTGGACTGCGCAATCCAATTCCAAATAACACACACTTATTTTCACATACTTACTTAACAATTTATATTTGCTGCTTCTGATGATATTGCTGCTGCTGCTATTTACCATTCAGTACTGATTTCTAATGCTATAGAAACGAATGAAGTAATTATTTGCTAATTATTTAAAAGAAAAATCACATAAAAATCATTCACTTAACTTCTTCTTGTACGAGGCTCTTTTACGAAGGTACGATCACGAATGACACGTGTCTTTCAATCGCTATTACCCCTTGTGAAATTTTCTTGTGGTACTATTGACTAATTCAAATAAATCAAGAAGTGAAAGAAACTTTTTTCATCGCATTTAGGTAAACAAAAAATAAGCCATAAATGTGCGTTGGTGTTAGTGCATAAAGAAAAAATGTGTAGTTTTATTGAAATACTTGGGAAAAATGGTTAGCCGGAGCTGGCAGGGTATGCAATGCAATACATGCCCGTTTTTATGTGTTTATTTATGTATGTATGTACGTATGTTCAATTTATTTGAAAATAGATATTTGTTTATAATAAGTATTAAATTGACCTCCTTGGGACCAATGCATATGTTCATTTTTAAGCATTCTCCAGGGGACTACTGGATAGGTGCCCGCAGCTTGCGATCTTGTCATGTTCGTTAAATAAGAAGATTCCATCTATCTAGTGTCGTCAAATTTCTTTCTTGAGAAAACTTTGGCGCACTCAATAAAGATCTTACAATTAGAAAATGCTAGGTATGCTGTCGTTTTCGTAATCTTCTCCAGCTTCAATTTGTATTAACACTGTAGTTTACTTTTCATATGTGAGAGTGTTATCTCCTATGATACGCTTAAGATGATGTTTCATAGATCTAACACCTATCTCCTGAATTCCTCCCAAAATAAGGACTTGCCTTGGGAATAAAATGCTACTTGATGTCTTCTTTTAAATGTGCATTACTCCTCAAAAGTAATTTCCTTTACACGCCTTTCTTCGATATGTCATCAACGCAACGCTTCTCAAAATGTATATATTCTACACGCAGCTTGCCTTTCTTCGATATGTCATCTATGCGATGCTTCTCGAAGGTTATATCTTCAAAACGCAACTTGCCAAAGGTAATATGTTCTACGCGTAGTTTATCTTCCATAGTCTGCTCTAGAAGGTTTATTCTATTGTCAGTTGGGCAATTTTTTCTAGCCCCTGTGCCTATCTCTTTGGACGCTATTTTCTGTACTCGTTTCCTATTATCTTCGGCTCTCCTCCATATATATTCTACATTTATTTCCTCAAACATAATGCATTTTTCTCAAATTTTACGCGTAGGTCGCCTTTCTCTTTATTTTATTCTTTTTAAAAAAATAAACTATTTTTATTCTTCAAACAAATATTTTTTTAAATAGCAGTTTTTACACAGTGTTTAGTTTCTTACTAAAATGGCTTATGAGATCAAATAAATACGTGGGAACATGCACCAGTCTTACAATATCCTTATGAATTTGCCTATACAAGTAAGAGTGCTTTTATATTGCCTTTATACAAACATACGAGTATAAAATTGGATTTTTACATCTGTCACAACTCTCAGCAAGTTAGGACCGAATCCTTGATATTACCTGTATTTTATGCATACAGGTCTTACAATTTTGGCTCGAGCTACATATCCAGCTCGAAAGACCAAATGTTTAAATTTTAATATCAAACTGTATGATAAAACTTTAAACTCAAATAAGAATCTTTAAGTTCTTATCGCTGGTGGGGGAAAAATAAAGAATAAGAAATCTTCTAATTTAATTTTGATATTTGTAAGCCTTGTATACTATTTTTGAGATCTTACTTATCTAATTAAATATATGTGTATGTAATCCACACCAAATAAGATTGTTCTTAACTACGAGGCGTGTTCAAAAAGTATCGCGAATCATAACTGACAGTTTTCTTCGATTGCAGGGGCGTGGTGCATCATAAGTTCTTGCCACAGGGAAGAACGGTCAATAAGAAATATTAATCCGCCTGAAACGCCCGGATTTGTGGAAGAACAAAAATTGGCTTTTGCACCACGATAACGCCCCTGCTCACACACATCGTTGCTTGTGCGCGACTTTTTGGCCAAAAACAACACACTAATGATGCCGCAGCCACCGTATTCCCCAGATCTGGCCCCCTGTGACTTTTTCTTGTTCCCTAAACTGAAAAGGCCCATGAAAGGACGACGTTACGCTTCTCTTGACGAGATAAAGACGACATCGAAGAAGAAGCTTAAGAAGATAAAAAAAATGATTTTTTAAAGTGCTTCGAAGATTGGAAAAATCGTTGGCACAAGTGTATAATATCTCATAGGGATTACTTGAAAGGGACAAAATAGATATTCATGAATAAATAAATAATTTTTGAAAAAACACAAAATTCGCGATCCTTTTTGAACACACCTCGTATACATTGCAATACATGTGAGTGCGTGTGTTATAATATTTTTATGTGTTTATAAGTTGACTGTATATGTGCTTATAATAAGCATTAAATTGTACCCCTTGAGACCAACGCACATGCTCAGTTTTGAACATGGACCATGAAAAAATATTTATAATATAGCACGAACATTTTTCGTTGACTTCACAAAATTTCATCGACTTATCCCCAGTAGTTTATGAGAAAATAATTTTACAATTTTATCACCCTCTTAATTTCACCCTTCAACAACTTTAACAAAAAAAAAAAAGAATTTTGACGAAATATTTATATCAAGGGGTATGAGTTTGGTCTTCCTTCTAATGAACTGCTAATTTTCAAAATAGGTTATTTTGCGAAATTTCTTTGGAACACTTGACGTGGTTTAACCCAGCTACTGTACAATTATTTTAAAATAAAGTAACACACACTTCTTTACCACACTCTGAGCAAAATTGGAGCTGCGTATCTTCTGTCCTTTAATTTATTTTAAACAAAACAAGTTCTATTCGAAAGTAACAGTTTTACACAAGTTCAAGTACACAATTTTACAAATTTTACTAAAAAATTTGGGATGCAGTTTCATGGCTTCTTTCCCAATAACCTCCAGAGTACATCCAATCTTCATGTTTTGTTAAAGGATTGACATCGAATTTGAACCATCTGAAAAATATGAAAAATAATGATCAAACATTAAAGTCTTAACGTTTCAACTAATATACATATATTGGCAATATGAGAAGGAATAATAATTTAAGATGAAAGATATCATATGAGATCAATTAAAACGGTAATTCTAAATAATATGATTAAATGCAGACCATCAATGCTATTATCTTAAAGGACGGAGAGCTGATGTAATAAAATTATCTTTTTATTATTGACCCTTGCAATGAGTTCCTACAGAGTATAATAATTTTTTCCACCTAACGCTTGTATGTATTACTTAAACGTAATCGAGTTAGAAATGGGGTTATGTATATATAAATGATTAGGATAAGAAAATGACGAGTTGAAATCTGGGGAAGTTTCTGTCTGTCTCTCCCTCCGTCCGACAGTGCAAGCTCAAAGTGCAGCCCCTCTCACTAGTTATTTTTGGGTGATGTACAAATGAGCCAAAATAATATATTTTTTGAGCTACACCGAAATGTGTACTCTTCATTAATACTTACATGAGTTATGAGGGTTCTGCAACATCCCACATCACATCACGTCTCGTCACAACACGTCATCACACAATAGTTGACAACACACACCACTACACACACGCATCACTCGTTGATCCTGGTCGATGGACTCACAATGCGCGGCTTCCTGGTTAGCGTCTGTTCACCATGTTAGGTGCGGCTGCGAACATGACCGGTCCATACCGGGGCGCACTGGGAGTCCCACGAAGCACCATCAGATGTTTCCCACTGATGGTGTGGAAAGGGTGATGTGAGCTTGCACTTCCGAAGTGTTAGCCACGATGTGAATTAGTAACCAGCCCCTCAGGCCTTGGTCAGGAAGTGTCCATTGGGCACAGAACTATAGACTGCATTGCTCCGGGCGAGTGCCAGTTCATCCGCGTATTCCGGGACCACTAAAGCGAAGGACAGGCCTCAGGGAACTGGGGTAGTGACATCGTTCCCGAGGGTACACCCGTTCCTGTCCATTTCGGCCCGCCCCCCTGCACACGATGCGCTGGTAAAACTGATTAATGGAGAAAACAATGAAAAAAACAACAACGACAACAACAATAGCAGCAGCAAAATATGGAGTATGCAGAAATGGATCCTTTTAAGAAGACTTCGCGATTGGTCAGATTGCCAGTAAATGTGCTATAGCTGGATAGATCTGCGCGAGTCAAATCTTCGCCCCGGCCCTGCAAAAAAATACGCCGTCATTATTGGGAAGACAAGGCAAACGAGATCACATGACGGAGTTAGGGGAAATGATACAGAAGTTAGCTGATGTGATGCGCCCAACACAGCGCTCCATCACCAACCCCATGCGGGGGCTACTTAGTTCTATCGCGAAGCTCCACGCACGTGCCAAGGAGGAGCACGCCCGACTGGGTGAATTAAAGCGTAATGTGGCCAGCCAGACAAAGGTTGTCGAAATAACACCTAAAAGACCACGTGACGGCAAATAAATGGTGAGAAGAACGCCCCCAAAAAATACCAAAACTGCCCATGAAATGCTATCGATGAGAACGGTAGTCGATCTGACAAGTGAGGACAACGGTAGCTATTCTAAAGATGCTACAGCGAATAATGGGTCATGGTCCAGAGTAGGACACAGAAAAAAAGGTTAAGAAGAATGCAATCGAGACACAACGTCTCTGATGCTATCGTGATTGCAAAAATTGGTGAAATGATGTACGCAGACATACTTCGAACAGTTAAAACAAATGGGACACTGCAAGAACTTGGCAAAAATGTCTCGAGAGTAAAACAGACAGTCAAAAGAGAGATCCTACTTGAAGTAATAAAAGAGCAAACAGGAAGCACTGAAGGAAACAAAGAAGAGAAAGGCAGAATATTGGGCGACCAGGCACAAATCAAAACATTGAAGCACACAGTGGAGTTGCGGGACCCGGACGATATCACCACAAAAGAAGACATAGCGGAAGCAATCCGATCAGAAATTAAAGAACTTGGCCTCTTTAATGAATCAGCAATAAAAACCATCAGAGCGGCCTAACATAAAGAAACAGTGAGAAAAAATATGAAAAAAACTACTAAAATCAAAACCGGGCGCGAAATAAACAAAAACAAAACCTACTAACATAAAAACGGGCGCGGTATAATTACAAAGTTTAACAAACATTAAAACTAAAATAACAAACGGGCGCGGTGTAATAACTTATACACAAAACACAACTACCATACATAGTCACGGGAGACTACACCAACAAACAACAAAGAGAAAGACAGCTAATCAACAGGGACAGCGCTGGACAATACATAAGAGGAAAAGGAATTAAAAGAAACAAAAAAAGGGTATAGGTACAATGACCCAAAACCCTTGGGGGAAAATAAAGTGAGTCCGTTCCATATATGATTTGATATATAAAAATATATAAATTTAATTTTTATACATATATATATATGAATGTATGTTAAGTTTACAGCTTTGACGGTATTTCGGGACACCGTTAACTGTTCTTAACAGTTCAATATATGTATATCTAAAAAAAAAAATAATAATAATCACCGCAAAAAATACAGTACCCGCCGTTTGCTTAGCTTGTGTCATTAGACACCCTGTTATATAATTTCAAAACAAAAAAAATATTAAGTCAATATTTGTAATATTTCCTTCGACTCCCCTTGAGCTATAAAAAAAAGCAACAAGCAGGATCGCTTAAACCCTAAGCAAACGCGGAAGACACGAAACAAAAAGAAAACCAAATATATACATTAGGGTGATTCAAAAAAAAAATCGTTTGGTACTCGGAAAAATGGAACCTATATATAGAAACCTCTAAGAAAGCCTCTCCAAGCATGAGTTCTTAATTGTAACGGGAAGGTCCTCCTACATACAGTTTTTTATTTTTTCTTACTATCGGATAGAAAAGTTATATCTCTCTTCCAACTACTTGGAAAAATATTTTGTTCCTTAGATTTTGTAGGAAATTGAATGCTCTACAAAAAAGGTCTTCACGATTTTTTCGCAAACCCAACCGTTTAAAAGATATTAACAGTTAAAATTTGATTATTTTTGGAAAATTTTTTATTTCTTATGAATTTCATAACTCAATGAAAAAAAAAATTATTATGAATGACGAAACTTAGCCCATTTTAATATACATATGCACTTATTATGCATACATAACCATACGATACATATGTACATACATGAACTAACCTACATAAACCTATAACATATTGTATGCAATAATGTTAAATTACCTGCTTGGATGTTCAGTTCATGTCTCCAAACACACTACCAAAAAACATTACAAAAACAATTTACAGAAGAAAGTACTCGTTGCTTACAAATTTCCAGCATACCCCTTGGGCTATAAAGCAACAAGCTGTATCGCTTTTCATATTCAAGCAAAGGTAGGTAATAAAAAGAAATAATAAAAGAATAAAAAAAGAAAAAAAGGCATTACATTTTTGTATGTAAGTACAAATGTGCCGGTGAACATATGCATCTCCGCGTGTACATAAAATTTTTTCGCACATTACATTTCAATTATTCTTTCCTCCCATTTGAACAAATTATTTATTACATACACATTTATGTATATAATTCAACTCATATACATACTTTCATAAAGATAAAAACTTTAATCTTTGCAGTAGCGAATCGAAAAACTTGATCACGTAATATATTTTACAAAAAATATATTTTTTTTTACAAAAACAAATCTTCTGTTTACAAAATTTTTAATTTATACTCAGTCCATTTAACTACATTGCTTTTGCATTATTAGACAAAACTTTAAGCTAAAAGGTTCAAACTCCATTCAAATTAATGCAATCTGACAAATCAAGAGAGGTTAAGCCAAAAATACCCTATCATTAGAAATTCGTACATGGCTGATGGAGATAAACCATAAGGCACACCTCCCGAAGCTACACGCTCAAAGCAGAGTATAAAACAAAAAAGATCAAAAGATCAGACAATATCTAAATTTATCACTGAAAGTGATAGTTTTATAATATATTGTACAAGATTTCAAGCTTCCCCTGTTACTGACATCACAGAATCAGTTTTGGATATAAATCTAAAAAGTGTGATCAATCTCTGGGCACGCCTTCTGGCAGCGTACGATATAGTGCTAGATACTGACGACGCAGAACTCCCAGAAAACGCAAAAGCTTCGGCGATAGCCAAATGTGATAATTGCCGCGATCAGTATGAGTTAACAAAGGGAATGATAACTAAACAAATAAGTTTAATTTGGCCAAGTAACTAGAGCCACTCCTCCCAGTCCCAGAGTAGTTACAATACCAAAACAAGACCTAAAGCCATATAACTACGAGTAAAAGTACCAGCTTGTGATACTGAAGTTTTTAATGGATGTTATGATCAATGACCGCCTTTCCGGGACATTTTCACTGCCGTTTACAATAACCATCCTTAACTCCCACAAGCACAAAAGTTATACCATCTAAGGTGCAAAACAAAAGGGGAAGCAGGCAGTAACGTCTAGCGTTTCGGTTTAAATTACGAAAATTTTTACTTGGCTTGGGATGCACTGGACGAAAGATACGCAAATGGAAGGGTTATGATAAAAAACCCAATAAAAAACTTTATTACATTTACCAAAAATTCTCGACAGTGCCTAATTGTATATTAGGGTGGGTCGATTCCGGACTTTTTTCGATTCGGGATTTCTAATAGTGCGGAAAAGTTGCCTTAGTACTTCCTGATTCCAATGCAACTATTTGTTTTGAGATCGGATTGCATCTTCAACCTCAACTCCAACCTTGGAATTTCGGAAATTCGCCTAAAACCGTGAAATTGTCTGCCTAGCGCCTGAAATACGCATCTTATGGCAAAATATACAAGACAAAAGCTATTTGTCACGCCATTTGCTACCGAAATGGTATATGTGATCATGGCCACACTTCTTGACGTTGATTTTGCCGAGTTCTATCACTCACATTCATTCACCTACGCCAAAGGACACGTTCGAATAGGCCTCCACACAAATACTTTTTCATCGAGTTCCTTCACTATTGTCGATGATTTCGCCGAGTTCTATCACTTACATTCATTTCCCTGCGCCATATGACCCGTTCGGACTGGTCTCCACATAAATATTTTTTCATCGAGTTCCTTCACTCTTGTCGCTGATTTCGCCGAGTGCTATCACTTATATTCTCTCAACAGAACACAGAACTCAGCTAACCTGTATTGGTCACCCAGAACCCACCGCGTGGAGGTGGCTGCTCTTTGGGTTCCTCCCAAGCCCAACCCAACCAACAAACCATATGTCAGGCTTGTTTTAGTCTGAATCTGTGTCAAATTTATTGATAAAATCAGATTTTGTATTAAACTTCGGCACTTGTTGCCTAGATTTCAGTGTAGAGCGTATAAAACGATCACGAGATTGGGCGCCAATAACTTTAGCAGATGCCTCTGTCACCAGTTTCACGGTTCTCTCGACTGCCACGGTGTGAGAGGGGAATTCAATAAATTTTCATACCTCTGCAGTGTCTCCCGACAGCCCATTTATGAGTTCTTCGTTAGAAACTGAACAAAGAACTGGTGGAACAGTCAGCAACAGCTTCTCTGGCTGTCAGAAGATGGTCAAGGGCCAACTTTCTGACTTCTATCCGTTCGTCAGTCATCATACTAACGAGAATGTTTTCTGGAAGAGCAAAGAAAGCATTCTGTTGAATGGATGAATCGACAACCTTGCGCAGTTTAGCAGGTAAGTATCTCGACCTTTGAATTGCAGCATAGGGAAGGCGCGAGCCATCTTTGATTGAACTGTTGAATCTTATTGAAAACCACAAAGGTGAGTAAACTGTAAGTATTTACTTGACCAAAATCTTTATTTCCTTTGTTGGTTTGTCAATAGAAATGTATAATCACAGAATTCTATTTGCACAGGTGAGCCAGCGAGATTTGCACATGTTACCTGGATGCATCGACGCTAACTCTGAGGAACATTGACCGGAAATAACAGATTCTGATATTTTATAGAGATAGGCTTGGTCTGTGCTAAGTTGGGTCGGATTAATAACCTCAGAAGGTAATTGGCAGGATGGAGAACTTTCAAATTTGACAACAGGCAACTTCTCACAATCAGGGAGCAGTTTACCTATGTCGCCAGAGAATGTATTTGAACTCTTTGAGACACCATCTATGTGTTCGAAAAGAGCACGAAATGAAAGTTCGTTGAAATGTAGAAGACAAACAACCCACTATAATGGCCTAGCTATTCTTTCTTCTAGTTTCAGAATGATTCCGCCTTTCTAACCTGTGTTCGTGTTGGTGCCATCAGCACCGACAACTTCGAGATGTTCCACAGCAACTGAATTGTCTTGTAAATGCCATATAGCTTGCGTCTCATCCTCAGCTGACCCGCAAGGAGAGGTGACGTGGCCAAAGTAATAAAAACCAGGTTCCACTATAAGAGAAATATATTCCTCTTTGACAGTGTCGCGGTACTACTTTTCACCTTCGCTGACTTGTGTAAGTGTATTGTCTTTGCGGTCGGCAAAATACAGCCCATATACAGAGTCAATACTTTCGGTGTTTTGGAGCTTATCTCCAACACTTTTTTTTGCCCGACTAATCTTGCATTTGTCAGTGACAAGGCTAGCCTGATCCTCTGTTATCAAACCTGCTTTTTTGGCATCCAGAAAGGCAGATGAAACAATCAAGGCCACTGCTCTATCACTTACTTCAAATCTTTGGGCAGCTAAAGAAGTATGTTTTAATACTAGGGTGTTTTGTTTGGTTTTAGAGGATGGAGGAGAAAACTCATCATCAGCATCGTTTTTGGAAGAATCCATGTGCGACGCACCTACATTGTTGTCGTCTGTATGAGAGTCTGGCTGATCTGAATGGTCACGTGCTCTAGCTGATACTTTTCTGGTAAGTGTTGATGTTGAATGACGTTTTGAAAGCTTTTCTTTACGTTCATTTTTCTTTGTAATCTTTTTTGTTTCAGGTAGATCAACACTTCCAATGCGACCAATTCTTCTGGTTCTCTGGTCCAAGAGAAATGGTTGTTCATTGATAGGAACTTTCCTTTCCTTTGGACAAGTGCAAGAAGAAAAATAAATACATTTACAAACAGCGATGTCAAATAATTTTCCGGCAGAAGAGACAAAGTCGTCTCTTTTAGAGCTTAAACCTATTGGGTTCTTTAAAAACATTTGTTTAAGAGTCAGAAATTTCTTATGGTATGTGGTGAGCATTTGTACAACTCTGGTGTATGAAACTGTCGGAATAGATGACTTTTTGAAAGTCTTTTCAACCTTTTTTGCAACTATTTCTGTAACCTCTTTACTCCTAGGTTCATAGTTGTCGCCTTGGAGTCGTCCTATACGAAATCTTTCAAACTGATAACACAAAAGAACATCCTGGTAAGTAGGTAACTGGGACTCAGAGAGATTGTACGCATATATGCCAAGCACAGGATATTTCTGTCTTAATTTAAAATTAGATACAGACATTTTGAGTTCTGTGTTCTGTTGAGAGAATATAAGTGATAGCACTCGGCGAAATCAACAACAACAGTGACGGAACTCGATGAAAAAATATTTATGTGGAGACCAGTCCGAACGTGTCGTATGGCGCAGGGAAATGAATGTGAGTGATAGAACTCGGCAAAATCACCGACAAGAGTGAAGGAACTCGATGAAAAAATATTTGTGTGGAGACCTATCCGAACATGTCCTTTGGCGTAATCAACGTCAAGCAGTGTTGCCGCAAGCCGATTTTCACCTTGCTAAGCGGCGCGCCGCTTTTTCGCTCGTATCTTGGGAACGGTTGGCCATGATCACATGTACCATTTCGGTAGCAAATGACGTGACAAATCATTTTTGTCTTGTACATTTTGCCATGAGATGCGTATTTCAGGCGCTAGGTAGACTAGCTAGGAGGATGGAGTCATGTGTAGAAGTTCACGCAAGTGAGGAAAGTTCTCTGATCGCCATTCACTTAGGAGTGGCCAGAAACGATTCTTTTACATATGACTCAAGCAGCTCACGACTTCCGGTATTTGACCAAGTATCCTCTGGGTAGCCTAAGAACATCCGTTTGAAGGCGAGCTAAAGTGAGAAGGCGAGACACCCCCTGCATAGGGTTGTTCGCTGGGTTTGGGACCCGCCACGTAAAAAAACACCCCCAGTGAAAAGAAAAAAACAGCCTCGGATGAGAGACCCCCTTTTTGATGACGACCATGGCAAACGAAATAAGGACTATGATTTAAGGGCATGCACCTGGAATATCCGGTCCCTTACTTAGGAAGGTGCCGCTGCCCAGCTGGTAGATGTCCTCGTAAAGATAATGCCTGACATCACCGGCGTCCAAGAAATGCGATGGACGGGACAAGGACAGAGACGAGTAGGTCCTTGTGACATCTACTGCAGTGGCCATATAAAGGAGCGCAAGTTTGGTGTTGGATTCGTGGTGGGAGAGAGACTCCGTCGCCTAGTACTATCATTCACTCCGGATAATGAACGTCTAGCCACAATCCGCACCAAAGCGAGGTTCTTCAACATATCGCTGATTTGCGCCCACGCCCCGACAGAAGACAAGGACGATGAGACCATAGATGTCCTTTGTAAGTGCTTGGAGGGCACTTATGAGAGATGCCCCCGCCACGATGTCAAAATCGTGCTTGGCTACTTCAATGACAGGGTGGGCAAAGAAGGTATCTTTGGCACTACGGTCGGTAAATTCAGCCTCCACGAGGAAACATCCCCAAATGGGTTGAGGCTGATCGACTTCGCCGGGGCCCGAAATATGGTTATCTGTAGTACTAGATTCCAGCTTAAGAAGATACATCAAGCTACCTGGCTGTCTCCGGATCGAAAAACCACCAACCAGATCGATCATGTTGTGATAGGCGGAAGACACGTCTCCAGTGTTTTAGATGTGCGTGCGCTCCGAAGTCCTAACATCGACTCGAACCACTATATTGTTGCAGCCAAAATACGCACCCGCCTCTTTCAGCAAAAAACGCACGCCAACAAACACAAGGAAGGTTCGACGTCGAGAAGCTGCAATCAGAACAGACAGCCGAACGTTTTTCTACTCGGCTTGCACTCCTGCTCTCTGAGAGCACTCGTCAACAAATAGGTATAAGGGAACTGTGTGATGGCATTTTAAACTCCTTACGTACAGCTGCAACCGAAACCATTGGTTTTCGGAAAGCGCAAAAGAACAGCTGGTACGACGAGGAGTGCCGTGTCGCAGCGGTGAGAAAACAGGCTGCCTACCTCGCAACGTTACGATCGACCACAACACGTGCGGGATGGGACAGATACCGTGAGTTGAAGAGGGAAGCGAGACGCATTTGTAGACAGAAAAAGAAAGAGGCCGAAATGCGTGAATACGAAGAGCTTAATAAGCTGGCCGACAGGGGTAATGCCCGAAAGTGCTAAGAAAAGATGCGGCGGCTTGCAGAAGGTTTCAAGACCGGAGCATACTCTTGTAGAACTCCCCAAGGTGATCTAGCCACCGATGCCCAGAGCATACTTAAATTATGGAGGGAACACTTCTCCAGCCTGCTGAATGGCAGTGAACGCACAACACCAGGAGAAAGCGAACCCGATACCCCAATCGATGACAATGGAGCAGACGTTCCATTGCCCGACCATGAAGAAGTTCGAATAGCAATTGCCCGCCTGAAAAATAACAAAGCGGCAGGGGCCGATGGATTGCCGGCCGAGCTATTCAAACACGGCGGCGAAGAGCTGATAAGGTGCATGCATCAGCTTCTTTGCAAAATATGGTCGGACGAAAGTATGCCCAACGATTGGAATTTAAGTGTGCTATGCCCAATCCATAAAACAGGAGACCCCACAATCTGCGCCAACTACCGTGGGATTAGCCTCCTCAACGTCGCATATAAGGTTTTGTCGAGCGCATTGTGTGAAAGATTAAAGGCCACCGTCAACAAACTGATTGGACCTTATCAGTGAGGCTTAAGACCTGGTTAATAAACAACCGACCAGATACTTACGATGCGCCAATTCTTGGAAAAGACCCGTGAAAGGAGAATCGACACACACCATCTCTTCGTCGATTTCAAAGCTGCTTTCGACAGCACGAAAAAGAGCTGCCTTTATGCCGCGATGTCTGAATTTGGTATCCCCGCAAAACTAATACGGCTGTGTAAGCTGACGTTGAGCAACACGAAAAGCTCCGCCAGAATCGGGAAGGACCTCTCCGAGCCGTTCGATACCAAACGAGGTTTTAGACAAGGCGATTCCTTATCGTGCGACTTTTTCAACCTGCTTCTGGAGAAAATAGTTCGAGCTGCAGAACTCAATAGAGAAGGCACCATCTTCTATAAGAGTGTACAACTGCTGGCGTATGCCGATGATATTAATATCATCGACCTCAACACCCGCGCCGTTAGTTCTGCTTTCTCCAGACTTAACAAGGAAGCAACGCAAATGGGTCTGGCAGTGAACGAGGGCAAGACGAAATATCTCCTGTCATCAAACAAACAGTCGTCGCACTCGCGACTTGGCTCCCACGTCACTGTTGACAGTCATAACTTTGAAGTTGTAGACTCTTGCCAACAGGTGCTACTTCGGACTGAGTAGGCAATTGAAAAGTAAAGTCCTCTCTCGACGAACAAAAGCCAAACTCTATAAGTCGCTCATAATTCCCGTCCTGGTATATGGTGCAGAGGCTTGGACGATGACCCCAAACTATGAGGCGACGTTACGCAATTCCCAAGACAGCCGGTTCTACGCACCGGAATTGACTCGGATTTCATCCGACCAAGGGCTGTTATTTCGGCGATCTGACCCCGTTTGGATCGGTGCGTTTTAATTTGTGTTTGTCGTCACTGGAGCAACGCCTTGTAGCAGGGTTGCTCCGTATCCTCTTGACTCGTGCTGGCATTGAGTCCAACCCGGGACCGGAGGAATTTTGCTGCTGCGTCTGCGCAAAAAGGCTTCATCCAAATTCCACCTCGGTCAGGTGTAACACATGCAATGGATGGAGCCATCTTAAGACCTGCTCAGGCACTAAGACTCACAGGGAGTGGACCACGCGTTACGTGGCCCCATGTTGCCTGCGCAATACTGCAACACAAGCCTCTACGGCTGTGCAATCTGCACATAGTTCGCGCGCCGCGCCGCCACTCAACCAGAGTGGGCAACTGAGGACCTCAACGGTCATGAGCTCAAACAGGCAACACAGCTTCCACTCTGACTTATCACACATAGCACAGCCTGCCTGTCAAATGATCGTAGGGGGATGGAGCTGGCGGAACAGATAGACGGCTCGACATTCTGCACAATGAATGACGAAGCCCCCACCAGAGTTATGGGCACCTGTAATAGCTCGCCAGAAATTACCATTGCTAACGGTGGTCTGATTAATAGCATAACCTGGCGACCTATGCTAACTCTCGCTTCAGACCATCTGCCCATAATTATCTCGATCGAGAAGCCTCCCGATTTCGTTTCCGTGGACAACCGTACCTTCTTTAACTTTAAAAAAGCTAATTGGGTCGGCTTCACGAAATTTACCGAGAGCACCTTCAACGCTCTACCCATTCCTACGGACGTATGCGTTGGCGAGCGTCAATTCCGCAAGGTGATCGCAGCAGCTACCGCTCGCTTCATCCCGGCTGGAAGAGAATTTCCCAGCCGAAGCAGCGGTTCTAGCTAATGAGCGCGACACCTTACGCCATGCCGATCCCGGGGATCCCCGAATAAGGGATCTTAATTTGGAGATTCGGCGTATGGTAAATCAACATAAGCGGACGAAATGGATAGAGCACCTGAGGTCCTGCAACCTCTCCACCGGTGTGAGTAAGCTTTGGGCTACTGTCAAAGCTCTGTCTAATCCGAGGAGACATGATGACCGAGTTGAAGTTCAATTCAATGGTCATGCCTCTTCGGACCCGAAGAAGTGCGCGAGCTACTTCAGCCGGCAGTTTACACTGCACCCTTCGGTAGACAAAGCTAAAAGATGTGTTAACCGACGGCTGCGCAAAATGCCAAACAACTTCGCGCCACTTACTTTCACCGATGAGGAGGTTCAGGGTGTCATCAACAAGGCAAAATCATCCAAATCCATCGGCCCTGACGGAATCAATATGCTAATGTTAAAGCATCTAGGCTCAACGGGAGTAAAATATCTCACCAAGGTCTTCAACCTGTCGCTCACCACTCTTCAAATACCCGATGTGTGGAAAGTCGGAAGAGTGGTCCCACTACTGAAACCTGGGGAAACCCGCCAACAAAAGGGAATCTTATCGTCCGATAACTCTTCTCTCCCCAGTAGTGAAGACACTTGAACTCCCGACCTTCACTCACCACCTGAGCCTAGCCAGCCACCAGCATGGATTCCGTAAAGTGCACAGCACCAGACCTCTACCAGAACCCACCCCACGAAAGAACGATCCTCGTAGCGTTGGACCTGTCAAAAGCTTTTGACACGGTCAATCACACAACGTTACTGCAGGACATCGAAAAAACCACTCTCCCTCCAGGGCTAAAGAGGTGGACCATGAACTATCTGAACGGTCGTCAGTCATCCGTACTATTTCGAGGTGAAACATCTAAACTGAGAAGAATTAAACAGGGGGTTCCGCAGGGTGGTGTCGTCTCCCCGTTACTGTTTAACTTCTATATCTCGAAACTTCCTCAACCACCAGAGGGGGTTTCCATAACCTCGTACGCAGATGACTGCACGATAATGACGTCGGGCAATGGAATCGATGGCATGTGTTCGAAAGTAAACAGCTATCTCTCCGACCTTTCTCGTTTCCTCACTGCACGAAACTTCCAACTTTCACCCACCAAATCCACAGCGACCATATTTACAAACTGGACGAAGGAGTATAGACTTGAGCTTAATATTGCCGTCGATGGCGTCAAAATCCCGGCTGTCAAAAACCCTAAGATTTTAGGAGTAACTTTCGATAGTCTATGCTCTTTCTCTCCCCATACGACCGATTATCGCCAAGGTACAGAGCCGCAACAAAATCCTCAAGTCGCTAGCCGGCAGCACATGGGGAAAAGACAAAGAAACGTTGCTGGCAACTTACAAGGGAATCGGCCGGCCGGTCCTCAACTACGCAGTGCCTATATGGTCGCCTGGATGCAGTGGTACGCAGATGAGGAAACTCCAGACCTGCCAAAATACAGCACTCCGAACCACGACGGGATGCCTCTTGATGTCTCCCATCGAACACCTTCACAGTGAGACGCTATGCTACCTGTAAAGAAGCATAATCAACTCCTCTCCAGACAGTTCCTGCTGGGTTGTTTCCGTAGGAATCACCCCTGCAGCCACCTGCTTGGAGCGGAACCGCCTCCCAGGAGCATCAAGAGGTCATTCCTCGACTATGTCGACGACATCAAACAGTACGCCGACCAGACTTCGGACGCAACGGACTATCGACAGGCACTGGCCGCCATTCACAGCGGAGCCATCAACACCTTCATCGACTCCCTCCCCGTGAATGGCCGCGAGAAACGCGAGTGACCCTAGCGCAACTTCGTTCTGCATACTGTAGCAGGTTAAACTCCTACTTATCCAGAATCGACCCCGACATAACCAATGTATGTCCTGCATGCAACGAGTCTCCGCATAACACTGACCACCTCTTTGCATGCCCTACAAACCCTACCCATCTAAGCACGTTTCCTGGGCCTACCGTTAGATGACCTCGACGACAACACAGGTAACCCTTACCATCCTAACGGGGATTAGATAACCGTTAACAACAACAACAGGCGACGCACAGTGGGGTAAATGGTGCTCAAAATGGAGATTAATTCCCACAAGGCTTCTAGTTATGGAAAAGTTATTTTTTTTAGTTAATTAATCATAAAGAACTAAGAAAATAATGCAATTCGAGTTTTTTGATTGTTTTTTTTTTTATATCTTAAAAAACAAAAATATGCTGAACATCGGTTTTCTAAATTTTAATTTTTTTAAGCTTCAAATTTTATTTAAAATATATAAACTGTTTCTTCATCACTATAATCATATTC
Organism: Bactrocera correcta; assembly: GCA_027475135.1. Classification (NCBI taxonomy): domain Eukaryota; kingdom Metazoa; phylum Arthropoda; class Insecta; order Diptera; family Tephritidae; genus Bactrocera; species Bactrocera correcta. The sequence goes on along the minus strand of JAPZAG010001282.1, from coordinate 13,258 downwards.
ATGATCATTGTCGTCTTCGCTTGAATTTTTATCATCGCCTTCATCATCATCGTCATCATCAACTTCATTATTATTGCCACTCTCTATCACGATCAACTCTAATGCTTCTTCGGGTAAATCCTGCACTTTTTTTTTTTGTAATTTTCTTGTGGTTGATATAACGGGGTCAGAACTGATTAAAAGTCTGTTAAATATGTCTTCATTTGCTTTTTTTCTGCTGCATTTGCGAGAAAAATGTTCTCTAAAATTCTTAAAATCTTTGTTTCGAGCTTCCTGAGCTTCTTCTGATAATTGTCCGATTGGCAACATAGTGTGCGATATTATCTCTGGTCCATGGATAAAATATTTGTGAAGTGTTGCAGGCATGTTATACCAAGGATAACATTCAACGAAATATTTTGCTGTATTTAAAGCGTAGTCACGAAACTTCTGTACCTCAATATCGTGCCCACTAGAAACAACTACGAGTATTGTATGCATCTTTTTAATCAAATTTATGTCAACTTTAGTAATTGCTGCTGACATCTCGGGATTTTGAAAGAAACGCCTAGCTGTATTGCCATCGTTAGAATTCCCAAAGCCAGGTTTCGGTTGGTCAACAATCAGACCAATTTTATCTTTAAATTCTTTTTGAATCCGTGCTTTATTTTCCGAAACTAATAGTTTCTCGCTTTCTGTTCGAGCTTGCCACTTTTTTATAGACAATTTATATGATAAGTGGAGAAGACATTCAAAGAACCTAATCCACCCATGAAGTATTGAAAGCCCAAATTGTAAATTTTCTGTTTTTACAACTTTCTTCACCATTTCATCAATTTTATTAAAATCTTTCGAGCTAGCTCCACATAAATAACATTTTTGTGTAGATGTTGTTTCTGTTAATGCATTGCATACTTTTCCATCAACCATAGATAAAATTAAATTGTGTTTAACTTCCAAATATTTATGGAAATAAGGTATAACCGAATTAACAAGATTTCGTATTTCTATACCAACTCTTTCGTTTTCAGTTCTAGAAACAGCTGTGGACTCTTTTACAAATTCAATTTTTAAAGGCCTGCAGAACCTGGTAGAAGCTGGGCGCGGATTTTGCCATATAATTTTGCTTCCACAAATCAACCTGATTGGAACAATACAGGTGATAAAAACTGATAAATCATTTGCACCCGGATTTTGGTACGCTTGCTTATATGAGCTGTGTCCAGAGCTTCCATCGAAACCCCACTTAGTGTACAAGCATAAATTCGTCATATCCCCATCGTTCAATGTTTTAATTACGTTATTTTGGGCTAAAGTTATACGCTCAGTGGTATGGTCTAAAAGGGCTTGCAAGCTTACTTGTGCTGAAATCTCGGAAAAATGCATGCTCTCACGTCTAGGATAACAATCCTTTTTTGCTGATTGGACATATGAATAGCAAGGAAACCTATCTGGAGCAGATTGCCTTATAACATTGTACTGTTGTCGAGATAACTTTGCTTCCACCAAAACAAATAAAGCGTCTTCTTTGGACATTTGCTGTGATAGTGATGATTTGGCAATACTTTTATGAAATTTTTTCGCTCTCGATGGTGAACTTGCAACCTCTTTCACTATCTTTGACGCCTCCACTTGCCCTGAAGCTCTAAAACTCATTTGTGCAGCATAAGCTAATAAAGGCAAAGGCACACTATCTCTTAAAAATTTACTTTTTTTTTGCTTCGTTTTCTCATTTGATTCTTCAAATGAAAGTTCTTTGCGGCCACGTTTCATTCCTTGTGAATGGGTGAAACCTATCGAAGAATCCAGCCAACTTTGGTTTATTCTAAGGAAACGCTCTTCATGCCTATTGGCTCTGCTCCAACGAATTTTAAATTGACTAATAAAGGTTTTTATCCTGTCATCAAACTCTTTTATAAATTCATCAGATGGCTCAATACGCTTTTTCAATTGCTCTTTGAAAAATTCAAATTTTTCATTAAATTTATCACAGCCAGAGTTTTTCATTATGTCATAAAGACTTTGACGAGGAACCCAAATTACATTAGAACTGGTTCCTATAAGGAAGATAATAATATTTTCATCCTCTTTAAATGTAATCAATGTCGGTATCGGTTTTACCATGTTAGTTAAATATACATCACTATTGTTATTTCTCTCGACTGCACATGACATACAAACATACTAATGATAAATAAAAATTGCGCGGGAAAAAACAATGTCGGTTATCATGATTTTACATATACCCTAAACCTTAGATAAGAACCTTATGCTATATTAATTAATTATTACAACATGTAAGAAATCAATATTTTATTTCAAAAATGTATGTGATGATGTTTATTATTATACAAATGTAAGTAAAACGCGAATTTTAGACTATTCCGGAATATGTTCTTATGCATTAAAACTGCCGCTTATCGTAACGTAGGGTGTGAACAAAGCAAACAGGCATCCACTGAACAACAAAAACAATAACAAACTTTTTTTTGCAATTGCTGTATTTGTTCTTCTTCTGCCTTGAGAAATTCGTGTATATTTGAGCAGGTAGTTCGCATAAAGAAATGCATATACTGAGAAAGTGCGCAGTATTGGCGCAACTTTTTTTTTTACAAAAAGAAACTACAACAGCCATAGATTATGGGAATGAAACAAGATTTGCTTTACCCCGCTTAACTCACAACTATATGTCTGCATATAAGGTCGAAATCCCAATATTTTAAGGCTTTCGCCCAAAAAAAAAATTAAAATACTTAGAGACACGTAAAAACACAAATGAAATATTTTTGTATTTACTAAATTTCCTGAACAAGAAGGCTCCATTACAATTTTCTCAAGAGTTGTCCAGATAAAGAAAATAAAAAACTTCGAAAAATGAAAAAAATCACGTATATCACTGTGCGCATACAAAAAGAAATAAACTTGCATTTTTCAGAGAATATTACAAGAAAACTGTACATTTTTTGCCAAATATTTGTTCAGTTAGTGATGTAGAATTTTATCTACTTTTGTTTGATACCAAAAATTTACTTGTACCTTGAATTTTGATTTTTGAATTAATCTCCAAAATCGACACATTTTACCCCAATGTGCGACGTTACGAGTTTTCGGGAGAAAGGTTCTGCGAAAGATTTATGGTCCTTTGCGCGTTGGCCACGGCTAATATCGCATTCGATGGAACGATGAGCTGTACGAGATATACGATGACATTGACATAGTTCAGCGAATGAAAAGACAGCGGCCACGCTGGCTAGGTCATGTTGTCCGGATGGATGAAATCACTCCAGGTCTGAAAGTATTCGACGCAGTATCCGCCGCGGGAAGCAGAGGAAGAGGAAGACCTCCACTCTGTTGGAGAAGGACCTGGCCTCGCTTGGAATATCCAATTGACGCCACGTAGCGAAGAGAAGAAACAAGTGGCGCGCTGTTGTTGACTCGGCTATAATCGCGTAAGCGGTGTCTACGCCAGTAAAGAAGAAGAAGAAGAAGGTAGACAATTTCACGATTTTAGGCGAATTTCCGAAATTTCAAGGCCGGAGTTGGGGTTGAAGATGCAATCCGATCTCAAAACACAAAGTTGCATTGAAATCAGGAATTACCAAAGCAACTTTTTCGCACTGTTGGAAATCCCGAATCGAAAAAAGTCCGGAATCGACCCACCCTAGGTGCCACCAGGGGGCGCTAGATTCAAAAAGTCCTGTTTACTTTGGAACGCACCTTGTATTAGTATTCTCTTCCTCAACCGAAAAACATATTGAGAAAGTTTCAACTCTAATAAAAGCATTACATAAACACTACACACTACAAGACACTCTACACTAAAAAATTTCAGATTTTTTCAAGACTCAATCGAGTATCTTGGCCACATTGTTGAGCATAATATGATTACCGTGGATCCAAACAAGATTGAAACAATAAAAATTTTCTCTGCTCCAAAAACTCTTAACGAACTAAGGTCATTTTTAGGATTAGCTAGTTATTATAGCTATTTAGTAGAAATTTTGCATCTATCTCTAAACCCTTAAGTATTCATTTAAGAGGAGATCAAAGAAAGGTAAGAAAAAATCAGAGCGCCAAAGTAGACATAAAATTAGACGAGGCAGCACCGGATGCACTGCAAGAAATAAAATTAGCACTTCGGGAACAACCAGAACTCTTTCAACCAGATTTCTCGAAACCATTAGATTTAACTACTGATGCCGGTAATTTTGCTATTGGGGCAGTCCTATCACAAAATAAACCACCAATTGCCTTCATTTCAAGAACATTAAATAATAGTGAACAGTGTTATGCACAAATGAACAAGAACTATTAGCCATAGTTTGGTCACTTCAAACGTTACGAAACCATCTAATTGTATATTCAAAATCAAAAAAGAATCCGAATACGAAATTAAAACGGTGGAAAAATTTAATTGAAGAATATGGAGCAAAACTTGTTTATAAACCAGGACATCAAGTCCTGCAAAGCAGACGCTTTATCAAGACAACAAATAAATGCGACTACTGATTGTTCTCAACATTCGGCAGTAAGTTCACCTGTAGAACATTGCAAAAGGGTAAGATAACTATTGAATTCATTCAAAAATCAAATTGTACCGATTTATGACCAAGAAAACGTAGGCGTATCAAGAAAACAATTTTTCATAATAGAGTACGTCATACAATCCACTACAAAGGCAAGAATGACTTAATAGAAAAATTAAAAGAAGTTGCAAAACCAACTGTAACGAACGCTTTAAAAATAGACGAGGAAATATTATTTCATGTCAAAGATGACATTATTGCTAATTTTCCATATTGCACACAAGAAATTTTACTTACATATTTTTGGCCCAACGTGAAGGAAATGTGTTGAACAGAAACAAATAAATGTGAAACAACCTATAGGAAAAACTACAATTTCAACAAAAGTAGGGGAACACATATAAATGGGCATATTTCACATGAACAATAATACTCAAAATATTGTTACTTACGAAAACTGGAAAACAAATTAAATTGTCATGAGTACGTAGAGGAAATATTTAATATTATCTTATGTGCACCCCAACGCAAACATCTTATGACGAAAATGTGTTCGTGGGAAACGTAGCGAAGGCAGTATATAACAGACTTCAAATTATATGCTGAACACAATGACGGCGATAGACTGCAAACGACATCTGTCAAATATTAAAATACACACGTTCTTATGGACACAGTTATTTTGACAGCTGCACGACTACACGAGTGCCGGCTGACGGTTGTCGCTCTCGTTAACTTCAATATATTCCTATATTTGCCAACGACAGTAGGACGACAGAAGAGTTGACAATAGAATTGAAGGTAGAGAGATGAGGGGAGTGGTGATACCACTAATATGTAAAATGCAAAATTATTCACAGCTCTAACAAACCGGACGATATTTTACAAATATAAGCATTAAATAGATCTATTATAGCTCTATTATATTATTTGAAATAACAATTGATAATTTAAAACAAAAATATATACCAATTTACTTATTTTTTGAATAAAAAATGTCACTTTGATCAAAATATTGAAATTTCATTGAAGTGCAAGGTATTAGTATGGCCACAATGAAATTGGTACATGCAAAATGGAGAGCTGTGTTGTCTTGTGTACATGCGTTCATGTAGTAGGGTGTACAACGCCATTTTCAGCTCACTGTCAGCACTTTACACTTTCATTGACTTCAATACACCATACAACCAGGAATAAAGGGATGTTCAACTTATTCCAGTGTGAGAGCGTCTCAAAATAAGCGTTTTTTATAACATTTTCCATTATGGCCAGATCGAACAAAATAAGAATTTGTGGGCATTTTAAATTAAAACACCCCAAACGAATAAAAATTACTAAATAGTGATTATTTATTATATGGAGATACTATTTAAATCTTTTTAAAGTATATTAGAACAACTGACTTTTGCCTTTCAATACCCAATAAAAGGATTTAAGCTTGTAATCTCTCAATCATTAAATGTTTTTAATCATTTTCCATTGAAAATGAAACTATGATGCTTCAAATTACAAAACGTTTCATCAAACACCTTTAAATTTTACAAATTTATTTAATTTTCATTTTTTACATTTTTATAAGTGGTCTTGAACGATGCAACAAATCCCTCTGTTTACATATTTTTTGGTAAGATTTCAATCTGGCCATCGTCCGTTTCCAATTGATAAACGTCAAAACCTACTGAACTCGATTAGCTGTCAAAGTTCAGTAGGTTTTGAGGTTTAACAATTGCTCTCTCACTTCCAGTGAGAGAGGAGTTAAACATCTCCTTATCTCTGATTCGAAGACATGCTACAGCGTGTACGGGGGTATTATAATATTATTTACAATTTATTCCTCTTTTACAGATTAAGTGACTGTCCTCAGAATATAAAATTTGTTTTGATTGAGACAGACATAGTGTATTTATTTGAAAACACACAATTTTTGTACCATGTAGTCAATTTAACGACTATACTTACAGCGTACGAAAATATTATGAAAAACAATTAATACCCACAAACTACAGGGCACGACGTTCACTAAACTTTTTAGGCTCAATTACAAAATTCGTCACAGGGACACCAGACCATGACGGTTTAATAGAAATAAAAACGGGCTTAAATTATTTAAACGAAAAAAAAAAATAACAAACAAAGAAAAATTAACCTCAGTTTGGAACATTATTAGAAAAAATTGATCCTAAATCTGTTGTAGAAGAATTTGTAATCAAAAAAGTTTACAAAGTGTTAGAGGCAATTACAAATACAATTAACTTTGCTTGAACAATATTCACGAATTGATTTCAAATGAAATATTTTATATTCCTGTCATAAATATATAAGAATATTCGGATATCCACGTTTGTATGTACAGGAATACGATAATCACAATATATATGTAAATACCATATCAAATTGAAACGGAAGTAGCAAAATGTGAAAATAAATGTATAGGAGTATCTAAGTGTAAAAATAATGTAGGAATAAATATTTGTAAACAAGAATTGCAAGATAATTCTACCTGCTCTTAAATAAGGACAAAGCATATTGCAGTATTGTTCTAGAACACATGCCGTTATTAATATTAGATCACGCAAATATTATAATTGACCGTAATCATATTTGGAACGGCCAAAATATTACAGGCACAAAATTAATTCAGTTTAATTTTAGCACTACTTTAGATAATAAGACATATTTTAATCATGACCAAGAAATAGAAAATATAATACATGGTCATGAAAATGAACATATCAAAATTATGAAAATATTAGAAATCGAATTAAAAATTATTATCTAATATATGTATAAGAAATGTACAAATATCTAATTCCTACTGAGGAAGGCCCTTTACAATTTTTAAGCTAAGCTATTTTAATAATACTAACAGCGGGATTCTGTAACCAGTCTCTAGTCTCTATTTGAGACAATTTGAGACAAAGTATCAATTTGATACTAGTTACTATTCACTAAACAGTCTCTAGCGTTAGTCTCAAAATATTGAGACCATGTAGTTAGCTGGTCACAAAACTAAAAAAACTCTTGCTGTCATTTTCAATGTACTCAATAGAGATCATCATAGATATTAATCGATTGTCGTTTTTTTACATTTTGTAAGCAATTCAAACACGAAAAAGTTAAAAATAAATAAATTTTACATAAATTTCGTAAATATGATGAAACAAAGTCAACATATATTTTCATTTTTATTGATAATTATGTTTTTTGACTATGTTATAGGAAAGTTAGTATTTGTTATCGACATATTTATTATCATTCAAGTGTAAAAACATCTCTGAATAATGAAATGTAGTAGATTTTGAGACTGTCACTTACAGAATAGCAAAATCGTCTCAAGTCTCAAAAATTGTCTCTAACTCAAAATCTCAAATTTAGAGACTTGATACTGTCTCACGTTACAGAATCGCACGGTAAGATTATTTATGTTCGCCTCAGTAAAGGCATGTAAATGTTACCAGATCAATCAAGAAGCCAAAAAACGCCTAGCTTTCGAGCAGATATATGAAATGGAAGTACAGCGACTCCAAACACAGCGCCTTTGAAATGAGGACATTTCATTTCAACAAGAAATACGAACTTATTCAAATACATATATTTTTTCAGCTTAAAATAAGAACACAACAGAACAACATGAATGTTCTGCCAATACAAATAGTTGTAAGCAAACCTTGAGTCTTAGTTTTTGCCATTAAAAGTGAAGGTGGAGATATTAAACTCAACAAATAAATAAAATAATAAACACAATATTATTATTATTTAACTCCCGCCTTCCTCTTAGTGAAATCTCCTATCTCGGGATTTCCTCGACCGATCTTAACCAAATTCGGTACGACAGATTCTTTTGACATTCATTTGTCAAAGTGAGGAAATCAGTGAAATCGGACTAAAATCACGCTTGCTTTCCATGTAACACAAGCTTAAGATACTTTTGATTCTTTCATTTTCCGGCTATACAAATAAAAAATCAATTAATATAACTAGATAAAATTTTGCACGAATGGTGCATTTAAATTCCACCTTATAACCGAAAATTGTCCAAATCAAACCAAAACTGTTCAAGCCCATGAGTACCAAATATGCGGACGTCAGTACCTATGGCAGACTTTTGATAGAAAGTATCGCGCAAATTGTGCCTGTTTGTCAAAAATGGTTTGAATATTTTCATTAGCCCCTGCATATCTATATAAAAATTTTCGAAGTTTTGGGCGACTTTATGTTAGTTATATTAACGAAATTGGGCATATTTTACTCATAACGGTTGTGCCTAAAATGAAAAAAATGAGATATGTATCTCGATAAAACTTGGTATGTGGGTTTCTTAGTACAAAAAAACATTCGAGTTCGTAGACGACAAATCGCCAATAACCGAATGTATATAAAGTGCCATAACTAAGCACTATAGTAAATTAAGATATACATAAAACTGTAATTTGGCACAATGGATCGCAGTGGCAAGGGCACCTATGTATGTGCAAAAAAGGTTGGGAAAGTGGGCGTCGACACGCCCTCTAGTATGTTTAATGGAATATCTCAACCACTTGTTCATACTAAATGATCACATCCCTGCATTGTTCATAAATTTGAATTGTCAGTGAGTTCTAATAGTTTTATTTTATTTTGGCACACGTCGACAACCCCGACATTTTGGTCGGATCGGTGATTGAGTGCCTATTAAAATAAAACCCACCCAATTATCCAGATTGTATATTTCCCATCACCCTTCAGAATTAAGAGACTCACCAACCCAACCCCACATTGGATTTACGTTTGCTTATATAAGCCCAAATCAATATAAAATATGAATTTATTGGATCAACTCGGAATAAAATGGCATAGTGAAACAAAAACAAAAATAACACTATATCAGTGGTCGGCATTTCTTAGCACAATTGTGCAAACTAACATCAGAGATAAAGAGATGTTTAACTCCTCTCTCACTGGAAGTGAGAGAGCAATTGTTAAACGTCAAAACCTACTGAACTTTGACAGCTAATCGAGTTCAGTAGGTTTTGACGTTTAGCAGTTGGAAAAGAGGGACGACCAGATTGAAATCCCGCCAAATTATTATTCGAATGGAGACATTTTTCATTTTTTTGTCTCCATTTGTAACGGCCATTATTTCGAAGAATACCGAAGGTGAAACAGCTGTGATGTGAGTATATTTTAATTTTTATTAAGTAAATTTGCACTTATTTAATACTTTTTTTATTTTATTTTACAGACAAAATGCCGAAAACAACCAGCAATTGGAAGAAATGTGTTGTTGGCTGCAACGAGGGAGGAAGGATATTTAGTTTTCCAAACAGTGGAACGGACCTCGAACGGTGAGTGAAAAACATTAAATAGTGCAAAAAGTGTTTTTAAATTTGTGAAAAATTTCGAATAAATAAGTGTTTCTATTGTGCAATTAAAATAGTAATTTTGAATAATGAAATTGAATTTCCGCGTGTTTTTAAGTGTGATGTGCTGAACAAGTAGAGCGCGACAGACTGGAAGCGACATCTGTCAAATATTAAAATACACACGTTCTTATGGCCACAGTTATGTAGTCGTGCAGCTGCCTCAATAACTTTGTCCTTAAGAACATGTGTATTTTAATATTTGACAGATGTCGCTTGCAGTCTATCGCGCTCTACTTGTTCAGAGCGTAACTGTCAATTTATTGTCATTGCCGTTAATTAACTAAATAAATAGTTTTAAAGTAACGATTTATCATTGAATATTTATGGTAGTCATAAAAAATAATTTTACTTCTAAATATTCACTAAATATGCACTTTTTGCACTATTATTATTATTATTAGTATACATATTTTATAATTATATATAACATTTTGTATTTAATTTTGTTTCTTTTAATAGGCGTAAATGTTGGCTCAAGCGTTTAGGTGTTTTTGAAGAGCAAAGTGAAAAAACACCTAAACACATTTTTGCGTGCGAGCGGCATTTTTCGAATGAAATGCGTAACGAAAAAAAATTGCGTCCGAGAGCCGTTCCGGACATAAATTTAATAAATGAGCCAATATTTAACGCCCCAAATTCTGTTAATATAATTGAAGTAGGCGTTGAAGATTTTTTCCCCCAAATGGAAGGATCTGCCTCAAATGCAAACGGTGCATCGAGGCAGCTGCTTCCGCTTTTAGAAAGGGAAGACCGCGGAAATATTTTAGAGCCTCTGCCACTTCTTGAGGAGGAACTACTTAAGAGTAGCGAAAAAGCCGCGCAAACAGGTAGGGGTCTGACAGCAGGGACAGATAGGAAAAAAAAATTGAGAGAAGAGAATAGGATTTTAAAAATAAAATTAGACGAAAAAGAACAGGAGAATAGGAGTTTAAAAGCTCAGTTGGTCCAAATGGCAACTGAATTAGAAAGATGTAGGGAAATGTTAAGAAACAGTTCATTTAGGGAAGAGTCAGATCCTCTTGAGATAGTTTGCAGCAAAGTTCCTCCTCAGTTAGGTGCTTGTATTAGGAGTAGTTTTTTAAATAGTAATCGCCAAATTCACGGTCGGCGATACGACAATTTTCTTAAAACTTTAGCTTTGGGTGTATTTTTTTTATCGCCAATCGCTTATCGCTACCTAAAGCACCAACTTAGTTTTCCCTCAGAAAGTACCTTACATAATTTTGTCGCAGATTGGCCTCGTTTCCCAGGTTGCACCCAAAGCAGCATAAAGTCTTTACAAATTAGGAGTAAGGGATTTTCTTTCGAACAAAAGTTCATATCAGTTTCTTGTGATGAAATGTCACTGAAATGTCATTTGCAGTATGATAGGAAATTTGATAGGGTGATAGGTCTTGAAGATTATGGCGATGAAAATCGCACATCTAGAATAGCCACAACTGCAATGACCATAATGGTGCAAGGTATAGGTGGAGAACCTTGGTCCCACCCGTTAGCTTATTTTTTATTAAAGGCTCATGTAAAGGGGATGTCCTCAAGAAATATATTCTTGAAGCCATTACCCAACTTCAAAATATAGGGCTAGTTCCTTGCCATTTTGTTTGTGACCAGGGTACCAATTTTCAAAATTTAGCTAATTTGTTAGGTGTTTCAATGTCACGGCCTTTTTTCAACGTTAATGGTAAGGAAATATGTTTTTTTTACGATAGCCCCCATTTATTAAAATGTAGTCGAAACTGCTTACAAAATATGAAAAATAAAGTAGATTTTAAAAATAGTCGCGTATGTTGGTCTGACATAGTCCATTTTTATAAACAGGACTCTAAGTCGAGTTATCGGTGTGCGCCTAAATTAACCGATGCTCACATTTACCCCAATACCTTTCAAAAAATGAAAGTTAAATTCGCGTCTCAAGTTTTAAGTAATACGGTCGCTTCAGGTATGCTTTCTCTTTACAGCTCGGGAGCCTTAAGCTCAAATAGTATGAGCTTCATTAATACCGCTGATTTCGTTTCTTTTTTCAATAAATTATTCGATATCTTCAATAGTAGTTTCACTGAGGCCATTGTACCCACTAAAAAAGTTTTTATAAGTTCCCCAGAGCAAAACCAGTTTTTAGATGAGGCAGAAAAAGTTTTGAAAACAATTCGGGTCGTAGATGAGTTAGGAAACGACACAACAAATAATTTTAATTTTATAAAGGGGTGGTTAATTAATATTAATAGTTTAAGACGATTGTGGCGATTGCTGTCACACTCAGGATTTCCTTACCTGAAGACAAGACGACTATGTCAGGACAGCTTAGAGCATTTTTTTGGTCAGATTAGAAGTAGGGGAGGTACTAGAGTAACACCTTTCATGTTCTCTAGTTTATTTAGGAAGTCATGGGGTTTACGTTACGTAAATATCGTAACAAAAGGTAACTGTGAGCTGCCTTTAGAACCCGAAGCCACAGTTATTTCAGAACATAGCCATAATGTTCTTCTTAATGTGTGCAATGATTCCGTTTTAAGTGACCTTTCTTGGCAGGATTTCCAGGGTTTACCACGGCCCGAACACTCCATTGTTAGATCCATTACCTTAGATAGTAGTTTAGAAATTAACTTTTTAAAGGAAAATGCTTTTAGTTATTTTTGCGGCTACCTTTATTTGAAAATTTTTAAAATGCACACATGCCTCCTGCCATTACCCTATTTAGGAGATGAAATTCCTTCTGATGAATTCATCTTCATACATCAAAACCAGATCGATAAATGCAACTTAGTAAAGCCGCCTCAAGAATTTGTTGCATTTATTAATAATTTAGAAATAAAATTTGTTGAGGAATTTGACAGAAATTGTCATAAAATAGGATTAGGAGAAATTCTTTTTGATAAATTAAAAGATATTAAGCCCTTCTTGTGTTGTGAAGACTGTGACCCAAAGGTAGTTTTTGCTCTATTTATTAGAATTAGAATTTATTTTGTGACGAAATTTTTAAATAGAGATTTATCTTTACCCAATTTTAAGAATAAAATTTTGTGTGTTTCACATTTGTAGATTTTATCTTCCTTTTTTAGTGGTTGCAATGAGCTAAATATTTTATACCAAAGTAAGATTTTTTAAGCAGATTCGTATTAAGAGGCTCTAAAGTTAGAACGTTTAATAGAAAGTTTTTAATAACAAATTAGAATTTGGGCTTTAAATATTGGCAGTTGTATATATGTATATTTATTTTTATAGTTTTAAGTATTATACTATTATGTGATATGAAGTGATATTGTTTTTGTTATTTTTTATACTATTATATATGAATTGTTATTGTTTTGTTTTTTTCATTTTTTTATGTAAATAAATTTTTAATGGGTGATA
>JAPZAG010001281.1:0-35393 GCA_027475135.1 Bactrocera correcta | reverse complement strand
CACATTTAGCAATCGATATCGAAATGCTTCAAATCATTAGTTTAACATATTTAAGTTAATTAACCTTCTTTAACTAACGGATGTTGGCATAAAGCCATGGCGCTATAACGGCAGTGCATTTAGAAGAATTCCGTAATCTTATATTTAGGTATAAAGTCGATTTTCTTTTACATACACATTTAGCAAGCGATATCGAAATGCCTCAAATCATTAGTTTAACAAATTTAAGTTAATTAACCTTCTTTAACGTATTGAAGTTGATATAAAGCCATGGCGGCATAACGACAGTACATTTGGAAGAATTCCGTAATCTTATATTTAGGTATAAAGTCGATTTTCTTGTACATACACATTTAGCAAGCGATATCGAAATGCTTCAAATCATTAGTTTAACATATTTAAGTTAATTTAACTTCTTTAACGTATTGAAGTTGACATAAATTCATGGCGGCATAACGACAGTGCATTAAGAAGAATTCCGCAATCTAATCTTTAGGTATAAAGTCGATTTTCTTTTATATATGCATTAAGCAATCGATATCGAAATGCTTCAAATAACTGGTTTAACATATTTAAGTTAATAAACATTCTTTGACAAACTGAAGTTAACTAAAGCCATAACGGTATAACGGCAGTGCATTTGGAATAATTCCGTATACTTATATTTAGGTATAATGTCGATTTTGTTGTATTTGCACATTTAGCGATCGATATCGAGATGCTTCAAATCATTAGTTTAAAATATTTAAGTTAATTGACCTTATTTTTCTTACTGAAGTTTATATAAAGCCATAGCGGTATAACGGCAGTGCATTTGGAAGAATTCCGTAATCTTATATTTAGGTATAAAGTCGATTTTGTTGTACATACGCATTAAGCAATCAATATCGAAATGATTCAAATCATTAGTTTAACATATTTAAGTTAATAAACCTTCTTTAACGATCTGAAGTTGGCTTAAAGCCATGGCGGCATAACGGCAGCGCATTTAGAAGAATTCCGTAATCTTATATTTAGGTATAAAGTCAATTTTGTTTTATATACACATTAGCAATCGATATCGAGATGGTTCAACTCATTAGTTTAACATATTTAAGTTAATTAACCTTATTTTTCTTACTGAAGTGTACATAAGCCATAACGGTATAACGGCAGTGCATTTGGAAGAACTCCGTAATCTTATATTTAGGTATAAAGTCGATTTTGTTGTACATACGCATTTAGCAATCGATATCGAAATGCTTCAAATCATTAGATTAACATATTTAAGTTAATTAACCTTCTTTAACGTAATGAAGGTGATATAAAGCCATGGCGGCATTACGACATTGCAGGTAGAAGAGTTCCGTAATCTTATATTTAGGTATAAAAACGATTTTCTTCTATATATACACATTTAGCTATCGATATCGAAATGCTTCAAATCATATGTTTAACATATTTAAGTTAATTAACCTTCTTTAACGTATTGAAGTTGATATAAAGCCATGGCGGCATAACGACAGTACATTTGGAAGAATTTCGCAGTCTTATATTTAGGTATAAGGTCAATTTTCTTGTATATAAACATTTAGCAATCGATACCGAAATGCTTCAAATCATTCGTTTAACATATTTAAGTTAATAAACCTTCTTTAACGATCTGAATTTGGCATAAAGCCATGGCGGCATAACGACAGTGCATGTAGAAGAATTCCGTAATCTTATATTTAGGTATAAAGTCGATTTTCTTGTATATACACATTTAGCTATCGATATCGAAATGCTTCATATTATTAGTTTAACATATAAAGTTAGTAAAAGCTTTTTAGCTTACTGAAGTCTACATAAAGCCTTAACGGTATAACGGCAGTGCATTTAGAAGAATTCCTTAATGTTATATTTTTATATTTAGGTACAAAGTCGATTTTCTTGTATTTACACATTTAGCAATCGATATTGAAATGCTTCAAATAACGGGTTTAGCATATTTAAGTTAATTAACCTTCTTTATCTTACTGAAGTTTACATAAAGCCATAACGGCATAACGGCAGTATATTTATATGAATTCCGTTATCTTATATTTAGGTATAAAGTCGATTTTGTTGTACATACGCATCCAACACTCGATATCGAAATGCTTCAAATCATTAATTTAACATATTTAATTTAATTAACCTTCTTTAACGTATTGAAGTTGATATAAAGCCATGGCGGCATAACGACAGTACATTTAGAAGAATTCCGTAGTCTTATATTTAGGTATAAAGTCGATTTTCTGGTATATATGCATTAAGCAATCGATGTCGAAATGCTTCAAATAACTGGTTTAACATATTTAAGTTAATAAACCTTCTTTAACGAACTGAAGTTGGCTTAAGGCCATGGCGGCATAACGGCAGTGCATTTAGAAGAATTCCGTAATCTTATATTTAGGTATAAAGTCGATTTTCTTGTATATACACATTTAGCTATCGATATCGAATTGCTTCAAATCATTAGTTTAACATATTTAAGTTAATTAACCTTCTTTAACGTATTGAAGTTGATATAAAGCCATGGCGGCATAACGACAGTACATTTGGAAAAGTTCCGTAGCCTTATATTTATGTAAAAAGTCGATTTTCTTGTATATGCACATTTAGCGATCGATATCGAGATGCTTCAACTCATTAGTTTAACATATTTATGTTAATAAACCTTCTTAAACGATCTGAAGTGGGAGGATGGGGTCATGTGTAGAAGTTCACGCAAGTGAGGAAAGTTCTCTGATCGCCATTCACTTGGGAGTGGCCAGAAACGATTCTTTTACATATGACTCAAGCAGCTCACGACTTCCGGTCTTTGACCAAGTATCCTCTGGGTAGCCTAAGAACATCCGTTTGAAGGCGAGCTAAAGTGAGAAGGCGAAACACCCCTGCATAGGGTTGTGCGCTGGGTTTGGGACCCGCCACGTAAAAAAACACCCCCAATGAAAGGAAAAAAACAGCCTCGGATGAGAGCCCCCCCCTTTTGATGACGACCACGGCAAACGAAATAAGGACTATGATTTGAGGGCATGCACCTGGAATGTCCGGTCCCTTAATTGGGAAGGTGCCGCTGCCCAGCAGGTAGATGTCTTCGTAAAGATAAAGGCTGACATCACCGCCGTCCAAGAAATGCGATGGACGGGACAAGGACAGAGACGAGTAGGTCCTTGTGACATTTACTACAGTGGCCATATAAAGGAGCGCAAGTTTGGTGTTGGATTCGTGGTGGGAAAGAGACTCCGTCGCTGAGTACTATCATTCACTCCGGAGAATGAACGTCTAGCCACAATCCGCATTAAAGCGAGGTTCTTCAACATATCGCTGATTTGCGCCCACGCCCCGACGGAAGAGAAGGACGATGTGACCAAAGATGCCTTTTATGAGTGCTTGGAGCGCACTTATGAGAGATGCCCCCGCCACGATGTCAAAATCGTGCTTGGCGACTTCAATGCCAGGGTGGGCAAAGAAGGTATCTTTGGCACTACGGTCGGTAAATTCAGCCTCCACGCGAAAACATCCCCAAATGGGCTGAGGCTGATCGACTTCGCCGGGGCCCGAAATATGGTTATCTGTAGCACTAGATTCCAGCATAAGAAGATACATCAAGCTACCTGGCTGTCTCCAGATCGAAAAACCACCAACCAGATCGAACATGTTGTGATAGACGGAAGACACGTCTCCGGTGTTTTAGATGTGCGTGCGCTCCGAGGTCCTAACATCGACTCGGACCACTATATTGTTACAGCCAAAATACGCACCCGTCTCTGTGCAGCAAAAAACGCACGCCAACAAACACAAGGATGGTTCGACGTCGAGAAGCTGCAATCACAATAGACAGCCGAACGTTTTTCTACTCGGCTTGCACTCCTGCTCTCTGAGAGCACTCGTCAACAACTCGGTATTAGGGAACTGTGGGACGGCATTTCAAACTCCTTACGTACAGCTGCAACCGAAACCATTTGTTTTCGGAAAGTGCAGAAGAACAGCTGGTACGACGAGGAGTGCCGTGTCGCAGCGGAGAGAAAACAGGCTGCCTACCTCGCAACGTTACGATCGACCACAACACGTGCGGGATGGGATAGATACCGAGAGTTGAAGAGGGAAGCGAGACGCATTTGTAGACAGAAAAAGAAAGAGGCCGAAATGCGTGAGTACGAAGAGCTTGATAAGCTGGCCGACAGGGGTAATGCTCGAAAATTCTACGAAAAGATGCGGCGGCTTACAGAAGGTTTCAAGACCGGAGCATACTCTTGTAGAACCCCCAAAGGTGATCTAGTTACCGATGCCCAGAGCATACTTAAATTATGGAGGGAACACTTCTCCAGCCTGCTGAATGGCAGTGAACGCACAACACCAGGAGAAAGCGAACCCGATACCCCAATCGATGACGATGGAGCAGACGTTCCATTGCCCGACCATGAAGAAGTTCGAATAGCAATTGCCCGCCTGAAAAACAACAAAGCGGCAGGGGCCGATGGATTGCCGGCCGAGCTATTCAAACACGGCGGCGAAGAGCTGATAGGGTGCATGCATCAGCTTCTTTGCAAAATATGGTCGGACGAAAGTATGCCCAACGATTGGAACTTAAGTGTGCTATGCCCAATCCACAAAAAAGGAGACCCCACAATCTGCGCCAACTACCGTGGGATTAGCCTCCTCAATATCGCATATAAGGTTCTGTCGAGCGTATTGTGTGAAAGATTAAAGCCCACCGTCAACAAACTGATTGGACCTTATCAGTGTGGCTTTAGACCTGGTAAATCAACAACCGACCAGATATTCACGATGCGCCAAATCTTGGAAAAGACCCGTGAAAGGAGAATCGACACACACCACCTCTTCGTCGATTTCAAAGCTGCTTTCGACAGTATGAAAAGGAGCTGCCTTTATGCCGCGATGTCTGAATTTGGTATCCCCGCAAAACTAATACGGCTGTGTAAACTGACGTTGAGCAACACGAAAAGCTCCGTCAGAATCGGGAAGGACCTCTCCAAGCCGTTCGATACCAAACGAGGTTTCAGACAAGGCGATTCCCTATCGTGCGACTTTTTCAACCTGCTTCTGGAGAAAATAGTTCGAGCTGCAGAACTTAACAGAGAAGGTACCATCTTTTATAAGAGTGTACAACTGCTGGCGTATGCCGATGATATTGATATCATCGGCCTCAACACCCGCGCCGTTAGTTCTGCTTTCTCCAGACTGGACAAGGAAGCAAAAGAAATGGGTCTGGCAGTGAACGAGGGCAAGACGAAATATCTCCTGTCATCAAACAAACAGTCGTCGCACTCGCGACTTGGCACTCACGTCACTGTTGACAGTCATAACTTTGAAGTTGTAGATAATTTCGTCTATCTTGGAACCAGCGTAAACACCACCAACAATGTCAGCCTAGAAATCCAACGCAGGATAACTCTTGCCAACAGGTGCTACTTCGGACTAAGTAGGCAATTGAGAAGCAAAGTCCTCTCTCGACAAACAAAAACCAAACTCTATAAGTCTCTCATAATTCCCGTCCTCCTATATGGTGCAGAGGCTTGGACGATGACAACAACCGATGAGTTGACGTTGCAAGTTTTCGAGAGAAAGGTTCTGCGAAAGATTTATGGTCCTTTGCGCGTTGGCCACGGCGAATATCGTATTCGATGGAACGATGAGCTGTACGAGATATATGACGACATTGACATAGTTCAGCGAATTAAAAGACAGCGGCTACGCTGGCTAGGTCATGTTGTCCGGATGGATGAAAACACTCCAGCTCTGAAAGTATTCGACGCAGTACCCGCCGCGGGAAGCAGAGGAAGAGGAAGACCTCCACTCCGTTGGAAGGACCAAGTAGAGAAGGACCTGGCTTCGCTTGGAATATCCAATTGGCGCCACGTAGCGAAGAGAAGAAACGACTGGCGCGCTGTTGTTGACTCGGCTATAATCGCGTAAGCGGTGTCTACGCCAGTAAAGAAGAAAAAGAACGATCTGAAGTTGGGATATAGCCATGGCGGCATAACGGCAGTGCATTTAGAAGAATTCCGTTATCTTATATTTAAGTATAAAGGCGGTTTTCTTGTATATACACATCTAGCTATCGATATCGAAATGCTTCAAATCATTGGTTTAACATATTAAGTTAATAAACGCTTTTTAGCTTATCTACATAAAGCCTTAACGGTATAAGGGCAGTGCATTTAGAAGAATTCTGTAATGTTATAATTTTATATTTAGGTATAAAGTCGATTTTCTTGTATTTACACATTTAGCAATCGATATCGAAATGCATCAAATAACTGGTTTAGCATATTTCAGTTAATTAACCTTCTTTATCTTACTGAAGTTTACATAAAGCCATAACGGCATAACAGCAGTATATTATATGAATTCCGGCAGTATTATATATGAATTCCGTTATCTTATATTTAGGTATAAAGTCGATTTTGTTGTACATACACATTTAGCAATCGATATCGAAATGCTTCAAGTCATTACCGTAATGAAGGTGATATAAAGCCATGGCGGCAAAACGACAGTACATTTAGAAGAATTCCGTAATCTTATATTTAGGTATAAAGTCGATTTTGTTGTATATACGCATTTAGCAATCGATATCGAAATGCTTCAAATCATTAGCTTAACATATTTAAGTTAAGTTAACCTTCTTAACGTATTGAAGTTGATATAAAGCCATGGCGGCATAACGACAGTAGATTTGGAAGAATTCCGTAATCTTATATTTAGGTATAAAGTCGATTTTGTTGTATATACACATTTAGCAATCGATACCGAAATGCTTCAAATAACTGGTTTAACATATTTAAGTTAATAAACCTTCTTTAACGAACGGACGTTGGCTTAAAGCCATGGCGGCATAACGGCAGTGCATTTAGAAGAATTCCGTAAACTTATATTTAGGTATAAAGTCGATATTTTTGTTTATACACATTTAGCTATCGATATCGAAATGCTTCAAATCATAAGTTTAACATATTAAGTTAATAAACATTTTTTAGCAAACTGAAGTCTACATAAAGCCTTAACGGTATAACGGCAGTGCATTTAGAAGAATTCCGTAATGTTATAATATTATATTTAGGTATAAAGTCGCTTTTCTTGTATATACACATTTCGCAATAGATATCGAAATGCTTCAGATAACTGGTTTAACATATTCAAGTTAATAAACCTCCTTTAGCGAACTGAAGTTGACATAACGTCATAACGGCACTGCATTTGGAAGAATTCCGTATCTTATATTTAGGTATAAAGTCGATATTCTTGTATATACACATTTAGCAATCGATATCGAAATGCTTCAAATCTTTAGTTTAACATATTTAAGTTATTTAGCCTTCTTTAACGAACGGAATTTGGCATAAAGCCATGGCGGCATAACGGCAGTGCATTTAGAAGAATTCCGTAATCTTATATTTAGGTATAAAGTCGAGTTTCTTGTATATACACATTTAGCAATCGATATCGAGATGGTTCAACTCATCAGTTTAACATATTTAAGTTAATAAACCTTCTTTAACGATCTGAAGTTGGTTAAAGCCATGGCTGCATAACGGCACTGCGTTTGGAAGAATTCCGTAGTCTTATATGTAGGCATAAAGTCGATTTTGTTGTATATACGCATTTAGCAATCGATATCGAAATACTTCAAATAACTGGTTAAGCATATTTAGATTAATTAACCTTCTTTATCTTACTGAAGTTTACAAAGAGCCATAACGGCATAACGGCAGTATATTTGGGTGAATTCTGTAATCTTATATTTGGGTATAAAATCGATTCTCTTGTATATACACATTTAGCAATCGATAACGAAATGCTTCAAATCATTAGTTTAACATATTTAAGTTAATTAACCTTCTTTATCTGACTGAAGTTTACATAAAGCCATAACGGTATAACGCCAGTGCATTTGGAAGAATTCCGTAAACATATATTTAGGTATAATGTCGATTTTGTTGTATATACACAATAAGCAATCGATATCGAGATGCTTCAAATCATTAGTTTAACATATTTATGTTAATTAACCTTCTTTAACGATATGAAGTTGGCTTAAAGCCATGGCGGCATAACGGCAGTGCATTTAGAAGAATTCCGTAATCTTATATTTAGGTACAAAATCGATTTTCTTGTATACACACATTAAGGAATCGATAACTAAATGCCTCAAATCATTAGTTTAACATATTTAAGTTAATTAACCTTCTTTAACGTATTGAAGTTGATATAAAGTCATGGCGACATAACGACAGTACATTTGGAAGAATTCCGTAGTCTTATATTTAGGTACAAAGTCGATTTTCTTGTATATACACATTTAGAAATCGATACCGAAATGCTTCAAATAACTGGTTTAACATATTTAAGTTAATAAACCTTCTTTAACGAACGGACGTTGGCTTAAAGCCATGGCGGCATAACGGCAGTGTATTTAGAAGAATTCCGTAAACTTTTATTTAGGTATAAAGTCGATTTTTTTGTTTATACACATTTAGCTATCGATATCGAAATGCTTCAAATCATAAGTTTAACGAATTAAGTTAACAAACATTTTTTAGCATACTGAAGTCTACATAAAGCCTTAACGGTATAACGGCAGTGCATGTAGAAGAATTCCGTAATGTTATAATATTATGTTTAGGTATAAAGTCGCTTTTCTTGTATATACACATTTCGCAATCGATATCGAAATGTTTCAGATAACTGGTTTAACATATTCAAGTTAATAAACCGCCTTTAGCGAACGAAAGTTGACATAACGTCATAACGGCACTGCATTTGGAAGAATTCCGTAGTCTTATATTTAGGTATAAAGTCGATATTCTTGTATATACACATTTAGCAATCGATAACGAAATGCTTCAAATCATTAGCTTAACATATTTAAGTTAATTAACCTTCTTTAACGTATTGAAATCGATATAAAGCCATGGCGGCATAACGACAGTACATTTGGAAGAACTCCGTTATCTTATATTTAGGTATAAAGTCGATTTTGTTGTATATACGCATTTAGCAATCGATATCGAAATGCTTCAAATCATTAGTTTAACATACTTAAGTTAATTAACCTTCTTTAGCGTAATGAAGGTGATATAAAGTCATGGCGGCATAACGGCAGTGCATTTAGAAGAACTCCGTAATCTTATATTTAGGTATAAAGTCGATTTTCTTGTATTTACACATTTAGCAATCGATATCGAAATGCATCAAATAACTGGTTTAACATATTTAAGTTAATTAATCTTCTTTAACTTACTGAAGTTTACATAAGGCCATAACGGCATAACGGCAGTATATTTATATGAATTCCGTTATCTTATATTAAGGTATAAAGTCGATTTTGTTGTATATACGCATCTAGCAATCGATATCGAAATGCTTCAAATCATTAGTTTAACATATTTAAGTTAATTAACCTTCTTTAACGTATTGAAGTCGATATAAAGCCATGGCGGCATAACGACAGAACATTTGGAAGAATTCCGTAATCTTATATTTAGGTATGAAGTCGATTTTCTTGTATATACACATTTAGCAATCGATATCGAGATGGTTCAACTCATTAGCTTAACATATTTAAGTTAATAAACCTTCTTTAACGATCTGAAGTTGGTTAAAGCCATGGCGGCATAACGGCACTGCATTTGGAAGAATTCCGTAGTCTTATATGTAGGCATAAAGTCGATTTTGTTGAATATACACATTTAGCAATCGACATCGAGATGGTTCAACTCATTAGTTTAACATATTTAAGTTAATAAACCTTCTTTAACGATCTGAAGTTGGCATATATCCATGTCGGCATAACGGCAGCGCATTTGAAAGAATTCCGTAATCTTATATTTGGGTATAAAATCGATTCTCTTGTATATACACATTTAGCAATCGATAACGAAATGCTTCAAATCATTAGTTTAACATATTTAAGTTAATTAACCTTCTTTATCTGACTGAAGTTTACATAAAGCCATAACGGTATAACGGCCGTGCATTTGGAAGAATTCCGTAATCTTATATTTAGGTATAAAGTCGATTTTGTAGTACATACACATTAAGCAATCGATATCGAAAATCTTCAAATCATTAATTTAACATATTTAAGTTAATAAACCTTCTTTAACGATCTGAAGTTTGCATATAGCCAAGACGGCATAACGGCAGTGCATGTAGAAGAATTCCGTAATCTTATATTTAGGTATAAAGTTGATTTTGTTGTATATACGCATTTAGCAATCGATAACGAAATGCTTCAAATCATTAGCTTAACATATTTAAGTTAATTAACCTTCTTTATCTGACTGAAGTTTACATAAAGCCATAACGGTATAACGCCAGTGCATTTGAAAGAATTCCGTAATCTTATATTTAGGTAAAAAGTCGATTTTCTTGTATATACACATTTAGCTATCGATATCGAAATGCTTTAAATCATAAGTTTAACATATTTAAGTTCGTTAACCATCTTTGACGTAATGAAGGTTATATAAAGCCATGGCGGCATAACGGCACTGCATTTGGAAGAATTCTGTAATCTTATATTTAGGTACAAAATCGATTCTCTTGTATATACACATTTAGCAATCGATAACGAAATGCTTCAAATCATTAGTTTAACATATTTAAGTTAATTAACCTTCTTTATCTGACTGAAGTTTACATAAAGCCATAACGGTATAACGGCAGTGCATTTGGAAGAATTCCGTAATCTTTTATTTAGGTATAAAGTCGATTTTGTTTTTTATACACATTTAGCAATCGATATCGAGATGGTTCAACTCATTAATTTAACATATTTAAGTTAATAAACCTTCTTGAACGATCTGAAGTTGCTTTAAGCCATGGCGGTATAACGCCACTGCATTTGGAAGAATTCCGTAGTCTTATATGTAGGCATAAAGTCGATATTGTTGTATATACACATTTAGCAATCGATATCGAGATGCTTCAAATCATTAGTTTAACATATTTAAGTTAACTAACCTTCTTTATCTGACTGAAGTTTACGTAAAGCCACAACGGTATAACGGCAGTGCATTTGGAAGAATTCCGTAATCTTATATTTAGGTATAAAGTCGATTTTGTTGTATATACACATTTAGCAATCGATATCGAGATGGTTCAACTCATTACTTTAAATTACTTAACCAATGCTTTATGTTCGACCCACCTCGTTTCAATAGTTTAGCAAGTAGAGTGTTAGCAAAGTTGAAAAAAAACGTGACTATTTCCAAGCCCCTGATAGGAGTAGAAGAAAAATTGGGGACTTTCCTGAGAGCCCTTTAAATTATCTAACCAATGCTTTATGTTTGACCCACCTCGTTTTAGTAGTTTAGCCGCTAGATCGTTAGCAAAGTTGAAACAAAAATGTGATTATTGCCAAGCGCCTGGTTAGAGCAGAAGAAAGATTGAAGACTTTCCTGAAAGCCCTTTAAATTATCTAACAAATGTCTTATGTTTAACTCAGCTGCTAAAGCGTTGCTAACGCTATTTGAATGAGGTGGGTAGAACATAAAGCATTGGTTAGATAATCTTAAGAGCTCTCAGGAAAGTCTTCAATATTTCTTCTACTCCTACCAGGGGCTTGGCAATAGTCACATTTTTGTTTCACTTTTATTAATGCTCTAGCGGGTAAACAATTTGAACGAGGTAAGTCAAACATAAAGCATTGGTTAGATAATTTAAAGAGCTCTCAGGAAAGTCTTCAACCTTTCTTCTACTCCTACCAGGGGCTTGACAATAGTCACATTTTTGTTTCACTTTTGATAACGCTCTAGCGGCTAAACTGTTGGAACGAGGTGAGTCACACATAAAGCATTGGTTAGATAATTTAAAGAGCTTTCAGGAAAGGCTTCAATCTTTCTTCTGCTCCTGCCAGGGGCTCGGCAATAGTCACACTTTTGTTTCAACTTTGCTAACGCTCTAGCGGCTAAACTATTGGAACAAGGTGGGTCAAACATAAAGCAATAATTAGATAATTCAAAGAGCTCTTTGGAAAATCTTCAATCCTTCTTCTACTCCTACTCGGGTCTTGGCAATAGTCACATTTTTGTTTCAACTTTGCTAACGCTCTAGTGGCTAAACTATTGGAACGGGGGTGGGTCAAACATAAAGCATTGGTTAGATAATTTAAAGCGCTCTTGGGAAAAAGTCTTCACTCTTTCTTCTATTTCCACCAGGGGCTTGGAAAGTAGTCACATTTTTGTTTCAACTTGGCTAACGCTCTAGCGGCTAAACTATTAGAACGAGGTGAGTAAACACATAAAGCATTGGTTAGATAATTTAAAGAGCTCTCAGGAAAGTCTTCAATCTTTCTTCTACTCCTATCAGGGGCTCGGCAATAGTCACATTTTTGTTTAAATTTTTGCTAACGCTGTAGGGGTTTAAAACTATTAGAACGAGGTGGGTAAACACATAAAGCATTGGTTAGATAATTTAAAGAGCTCTCAGGAAAGTCTTCAATCTTTCTTCTACTCCTATGAGGGGCTTGGTTTCACATTTTTGTTTCAACTTTGCTAACGCTCAAGCGGCTAAACTATTAGAACGAGGTGGGTCAAACATAAAGCATTGGTTAGATAATTTAAAGGGCTCTCAGGAAAGTGTTCAATCTTTCTTCTATTTCCACCAGGGGCTTGGCAGTAGTCACTTTTTTGTTTCAACTTTGCTAACGCTCTAGCGGCTAAACTATTGGAACGAGGTGGGTCAAACATAAAGCATTGGTTAGATAATTTAAAGGGCTCTCAGGAAAGTGTTCAATCTTTCTTCTATTTCCATCAGGGCTTGGAAAGTAGTCACATTTTGTTTAAACTTTTGCTAACGCTCTAGCGGCTAACCTATTAGAACGAGGTGAGTAAACACATAAAGCATTTGTTAAAATAATTTAAAGAGCTCTCAGGAAAGTCTTCAATCTTTCTTCTACTCCTATGAGGGGCTTGGAAAACAATTTTGTTTCATTTTTGCTAACGCTCTAGCGGCAAAACCTATTGGAACGCGGTGGGTCACACATAAAGCATTTGTTAAAATAATTAAAAGAGCTCTCAGGAAAGTCTTCCATCTTTCTTCTACTCCTACCAGGGGCTTGGTCAAAAATTTTTTGTTTAACTTTGCTAACGCTCTAGCGGCTAAACTATTGGAACGCGGTGGGTAAAAGCATAAAGCATTTGTTAGATAATTTAAAGAGCTCTCAGGAAAGTCTTCAATCTTTCTTCTACTCCTACCAGGGGCTTGGCAGTAGTCACATTTTTGTTTCAACTTTGCTAACGCTCTAGTGGCTAAATTTATTGGAACGAGGTGGGTCAACATAAAGCATTGGTTAGATAATTTAAAGAGTTGGGAAATTTTCAATCTTTCTTATTTTATCCTACCAGGCGAATTTGTCCAAAAAAAGTTACAATTTTTTAAAACTTGGCTTAACCCGTTATGGCTTTTACGTAAACGATGGGTCGAACATAAAGCATTGGTTAATTAATTTTAAACTAATGATTAGAAGCATCTCGATATCGATTGCTAAATGTGTATATACGAGAAAATCGAATTTATACCTAAACATAAGATTGCGGAATTCTTCTAAATGCACTGCCGTTATGCCGTAATGGCTTTATGCCAACTTCCGTTCGTTAAAGAAGCTTAATTAACTTAAATATGTTAAACTAATGATTTGAAGCATTTCGATATCGATTGCTAAATGTGTATATACAAGAAAATCGACTTTATGCCTAAATATAAGACTATGGAATTATGGCTTTATGTCAACTTCACTTCGCTAAAGGAGGTTTATTAACTTAAATATGTTAAACTAATGATTTGGAGCATTTCGATATCGATTGCTAAATGTGTATGTACAACAAAATCGACTTTATACCTAAATATAAGATAACGGAATTCATATAAATATACTGCCGTTATGCCGTGATGGCTTTATGTAAACTTCAGTAAGATAAAGAAAGTTAAATTACTTAAATATGCTAAACCAGTTATTTGAAGCATTTCGATATCGATTGCAAAATGTCTATATACAAGAAAATCGAATTTATGCCTAAATATAAGACTACGGAATTCTTCCAAATGCAGTGCCGTTATGGCTTTCTGTCAACTTCAGTTCGCTAAAGGAGGTTTATTAACTTAAA
This sequence comes from Bactrocera correcta, assembly GCA_027475135.1. Classification (NCBI taxonomy): domain Eukaryota; kingdom Metazoa; phylum Arthropoda; class Insecta; order Diptera; family Tephritidae; genus Bactrocera; species Bactrocera correcta. The sequence continues at coordinate 21,255 of JAPZAG010001281.1, read as the reverse complement.
TATGTTAAACCAGTTATCTGAAGCATTTCGATATCGATAGCTAAATGTGTATATACAAGAAAATCGACTTTATAACTAAATATAAAATTATAACATTACGGAATTCTTCTAAATGAACTGCCGTTATACCGTTAAGGCTTTATGTAGACTTCAGTATGCTAAAAAATGTTAATTAACTTAATATGTTAAACTAATGATTTGAAGCATTTCGATATCAATAGCTAAAAGTGTATATACAAAAAATCGACTTTATGCCTAGATATAAGATTACGGAATTCTTTTAAATGCACTGTCGTTATGCCGCCATGGCATGGATGGATATAAAATCACCTTCATTACGTTAAAGAAGGTTAACGAACTTAAATATGTTAAACGACTGATTTAAAGCATTTCGATATCGATAGCTAAATGTGTATATACAAGAAAATCGACTTTTTACCTAAATATAAGATTACGGAATTCTTCCAAATGCACTGCCGTTATGCCTTTATGGCTTTATGTTAACTTCAGTTCGTTAAAGAAGGTTAACGAACTTAAATATGTTAAACTAATGACTAGTAATTAGAAGCATTTCGATATCAATTGCTAAAAGTGTATATACAAGAAAATCGACTTTATACATAAATATAAGATTACGGAATTCTTCTAAATGCACTGTCGTTATGTCGACATGGCTTTATATCACCTTCATTACGTTAAAGAAGGTTAACGAACTTAAATATATTAAACGAATGATTTGAAGCATTTCGATATCGATAGCTAAATGTGTATATAGAAGAAAATCGACTTTTTACCTAAATATAAGTTTACGGAATTCTTCCATATGCACTGGTGTTATACCGTTTAATGTTTATGTAAACTTCAGCAAGATAATGAAGGTTAATTAACTTAAATATGTTAAACTAATGATTTGAAGCATTTCGATATCGATTGCTAAATGTGTATATACAACAAAATCGACTTAATATATAAATATACGATAACGGAACTCTTCTAAATGCACTGCCGTTATGCCACCATGGCTTTATATCACCTTCATTACGTTAAAGAAGGTTAATTAACTTAAATATGTTAAACTAATGATTTGAAGCATTTCATTAGCGATTGCTAAATGTGTATATACAAGAAAATCGACTTTATACCTAATTTAAGATTACGGAATTCTTCTAAATGCACCGCCGTTATACCGTTATGGCTTTACGTACACTTCAGTAGGAAAAATAAGGTTAATGAACTTAAATATGTTAAACTAATGAGTTGAACCATCTCGATATCGATTGCTAATGTGTATATACGACAAAATCGACTTTATACCTTAATATAAGATTACGGAATTCTTCCAAATGCACTGATGTTATACCGTTATGGCTTTGCGTACACTTTAATAGGAAAAATAAGGTTAATTAACTTAAATATGTTAAACTAATGAGTTGAACCATCTCGATATCGATTGCTAAAGGTTAATTAACTTAAATATGTTAAACTAATGATTTGAAGCATCTCGATATCGATTGCTAAATGTGTATATACATCAAAATCGACTTTATACCTAAATATAAGATTACGGAATTTATCCAAATGCACTGCCGTTATACCGTTATGGCTTTACGTAAACTTCAGTAAGAAAAAGAAGGTTAACTAACTTAAATATGTTAAACGAATGATTTGAAGCATTTCGATATCGATTGCTAAATGTGTATATACAAGAAAATCGACTTTATGCCTAAATATAAGACTATGGAATTATGGGCTTTATATCAACTTCAGTTCGCTAAAGGTTTATTAACTTAAATATGTTTATTAACTTAAATATGTTAAGCTAATGATTTGAAGCATTTCGATATCGATTGCTAAATGTGTATGTACAACAAAATCGACTTTATACCTAAATATAAGATAACGGAATTCATATAAATATACTGCTGTTATGCTGTGATGGCTTTATGTAAACTTCAGTAAGATAAAGAAGGTTAATTAACTTAAATATGCTAAACCAGTTATTTGAAATATTTCGATGTCGATTGCAAAATGTGTATATACAAGAAAATCGACTTTATAACTAAATATAGAATTATAACATTACGGAATTCTTCTAAATGCACTGCCGTTATACCGTTAATTCTTTATGTAGACTTCAGTATGCTAAAAAATGTTTATTAACTTAATATGTTAAACTAATGATTTGAAGCATTTCGATATCAATAGCTAAAAGTGTACATACAAAAAAATCGACTTTATGCCTAAATATAAGATTACGGAATTCTTCTAAATGCACTGTCGTTATGCCGCCATGGCTTTATATCACCTTCATTACGTCAAAGAAGGTTAACGAACTTAAATATGTTAAACTTATGATTTAAAGCATTTCGATATCGATAGCTAAATGTGTATATACAAGAAAATCGACTTTTTACCTAAATATAAGATTACGGAATTCTTCCAAATGCGCTGCCGTTATGCCGTTATGGCTTTATGTTAACTTCTGTTCGTTCAAGAAGGTTAATTTACTTAAATATGTTAAACTAATGATTTGAAGCATTTTGTTATCGATTGCTAAATGTGAATATTTAAGAAAATCGACTTTATGCCTAAATATAAGATTACGGAATTCTTCTAAATGCACTGTCGTTTTGCCGCCATGGCTTTATATCACCTTCATTACGTTAAAGAAGGTTAACGAACTTAAATATGCTAAACGAATGATTTGAAGCATTTCGATATCGATAGCTAAATGTGTATTTACAAGAAAATCGACTTTATACATAAATATAAAATTACGGAATTCTTCTAAATGCACTGCCGTTATGCCGCCATGGCTTTAAGCCAACTTCCGTTCGTTAAAGCGTTAAAGAAGGTTAATTAGCTTAAATATGTTAAACTAATGATTTAAAACATTTCGGTATCGATTGCTAGATGCGTATATACAACAAAATCGACTTTATACCTAAATATAAGATTACGGAATTCTTCTAAATGCACGTCTTTATGCCGCCATGGCTTTATATCACCTTCATTACGGTAAAGAAGGTTAACTAACTTAAATATGTTAAACTAATGATTTGAAGCATTTCGATATCGATTGTTGAATGTGTATGTACAACAAAATCGACTTTATACCTAAATATAAGATAACGGAATTCATATAAATATACTGCCGTTATGCCGTTATTGCTTTATGCAAACTTCAGTAAGATATAGAAGGTTAATTAACTTAAATGTGCTAAACCAGTTATTTGATGCATTTCGATATCGATTGCTAAATGTGTAAATACAAGAAAATCGACTTTATACCTAAATATAAGATAACGGAATTCTTCTACATGCACTGCCGTTATGCCGCCATAGCTTTATGCCAACTTCAGTTCGTTAGAGAAGGTTTATTAACTTAAATATGTTAAACTAATGAGTTGAGCCATCTTCATATCGATTGCTAAATGTGTATATACATCAAAATCGACTTTATACCTAAATATAAGATTACGGAATTTATCCAAATGCACTGCCGTTATACCGTTATGGCTTTACGTAAACTTCAGTAAGAAAAAGAAGGTTAATTAACTTAAATATGTTAAACTAATGATTTGAAGCATCTCGATATCGATTGCTAAATGTGTATATACATCAAAATCGACTTTATACCTAAATATAAGATTACGGTATTTATCCAAATGCACTGCCGTTATACCGTTATGGCTTTACGTAAACTTCAGTAAGAAAAAGAAGGTTAACTAACTTAAATATGTTAAACGAATGATTTGAAGCATTTCGATATCGATAGCTAAATGTGTATATACAAGAAAATCGACTTTTTACCTAAATAAAAAATTATAACATTACGGAATTCTTCTAAATGCACTGCCGTTATACCGTTAAGGCTTTATGTAGACTTCAGTATGCTAAAAAATGTTTATTAACTTAATATGTTAAACTAATGATTTGAAGCATTTCGATATCGATAGCTAAATGTGTATATACAAGAAAATCGACTTTATACCTAATCTAAGATTTCGGAATTCTTCCAAATGCACTGCCGTTATGCGGCCATGGCTTTATATCACCTTCATTACGTTAAAGAAGGTTAACTAACTTAAATAGGTTAAACGAATGATTTGAAGCATTTCGATATCGATTGTTAAACGTGTATTTACAACAAAATCGATTTTATACCTAAATATAAGATTACGGAATTCTTCTAAATGCACTGCCGTTATGCCGTAATGGCTTAATGCCAACTTCCGTTCGTTAAAGAAGGTTAATTAACTTAAATATGTTAAGCTAATGATTTGAAGCATTTCGATATCGATTGCTAAATGTGTATATACAAGAAAATCGACTTTATGCCTAAATATAAGACTATGGAATTATGGCTTTATATCAACTTCAGTTCGCTAAAGGAGGTTTATTAACTTAAATATGTTAAGCTAATGATTTGAAGCATTTCGATATCGATTGCTAAATGTGTATGTACAACAAAATCGACTTTATACCTAAATATAAGATAACGGAATTCATATAAATATGCTGCTGTTATGCTGTGATGGCTTTATGTAAACTTCAGTAAGATAAAGAAGGTTAATTAACTTAAATATGCTAAACCAGTTATTTGAAATATTTCGATGTCGATTGCAAAATGTGTATATACAAGAAAATCGACTTTATAACTAAATATAGAATTATAACATTACGGAATCCTTCTAAATGCACTGCCGTTATACCGTTAATGCTTTATGTAGGCTTCAGTATGCTAAAAAATGTTTATTAACTTAATATGTTAAACTAATGATTTGAAGCATTTCGATATCAATAGCTAAAAGTGTACATACAAAAAAATCGACTTTATGCCTAAATATAAGATTACGTAATTCTTCTAAATGCACTGTCGTTATGCCGCCATGGCTTTATATCAGCTTCATTACGTTAAAGAAGGTTAACGAACTTAAATATGCTAAACGAATGATTTGAAGCATTTCGATATCGATAGCTAAATGTGTATTTACAAGAAAAACGACTTTATACATAAATATAAGATTACGGAATTCTTCTAAATGCACTGTCGTTATGCCGCCATGGCTTTATATCACCTTCAATACGTTAAAGAAGGTTAACGAACTTAAATATGTTAAACTAATGATTTGAAGCATTTCGATATCGATTGCTAAATGTGTATATACAAGAAACTCGACTTTATACATAAATATAAGATTTCGGAATTCTTCTAAATGCACTGTCGTTATGTCGCCATGGCTTTATATCACCTTCATTACGTTAAAGAAGGTTAACGAACTTAAATATGTTAAACGAATGATATGAAGCATTTCGATATCGATAGCTAAATGTGTATATAGAAGAAAATCGACTTTTTACCTAAATATAAGTTTTTGGAATTCTTCCAAATGCACTGGTGTTATACCGTTATGGCTTTATGTTAACTTCAGCAAGATAACGAAGTTTAATTAACTTAAATATGTTAAACTAATGATTTGAAGCATTTCATTATCGATTGCTAAATGTGTATATACAACAAAATCAACTTAATATATAAATATAAGATTACGGAATTCTTCTAAATGCACTGCCGTTATGCCGCCATAGCTTTATGCCAACTTCAGTTCGTTAACGAAGGTTTATTAACTTAAATATGTTAAACTAATGAGTTGAGCCATCTCCATATCGATTGCTAAATGTGCATATACATCAAAATCGACTTTATACCTAAATATAAGATTACGGAATTTATCCAAATGCACTGCCGTTATACCGTTATGGCTTTACGTAAACTTCAGTAAGAAAAAGAAGGTTAATTAACTTAAACATGTTAAACTAATGATTTGAAGCATCTCGATATCGATTGCTAAATGTGTATATACAACAAAATCGACTTTATACCTAAATATAAGATTACGGAATTTATCCAAATGCACTGCCGTTATACCGTTATGGCTTTACGTAAACTTCAGTAAGAAAAAGAAGGTTAACTAACATAAATATGTTAAACGAATGATTTGAAGCATTTCGATATCGATAGCTAAATGTGTATATACAAGAAAATCGACTTTTTACCTAAATAAAAAATTATAACATTACGGAATTCTTCTAAATGCACTGCCGTTATACCGTTAAGGCTTTATGTAGACTTCAGTATGCTAAAAAATGTTTATTAACTTAATATGTTAAACTAATGATTTGAAGCATTTCGATATCGATAGCTAAATGTGTATATACAAGAAAATCGACTTTATACCTAATCTAAGATTTCGGAATTCTTCCAAATGCACTGCTGTTATGCGGCCATGGCTTTATATCACCTTCATTACGTTAAAGAAGGGTAACTAACTTCAATAGGTTAAACGAATGATTTGAAGCATTTCGATATCGATTGTTAAATGTGTATATACAACAAAATCGATTTTATACCTAAATATAAGATTACGGAATTCTTCTAAATGCACTGCCGTTATACCGTAATGGCTTTATGCCAACTTCCGTTCGTTAAAGAAGGTTAATTAACTTAAATATGTTAAACTAATGATTTGAAGCATTTCGATATCGATTGCTAAATGTGTATATACAAGAAAATCGACTTTATGCCTAAATATAAGACTATGGAATTATGGCTTTATGTCAACTTCAGTTCGCTAAAGGAGGTTTATTAACTTAAATATGTTAAGCTAATGATTTGAGGCATTTCGATATCGATTGCTAAATGTGTATGTACAACAAAATCGACTTTGTACCTAAATATAAGATAACGGAATTCATATAAATATACTGCTGTTATGCTGTGATGGCTTTATGTAAACTTCAGTAAGATAAAGAAGGTTAATTAACTTAAATATGCTAAACCAGTTATTTGAAATATTTCGATGTCGATTGCAAAATGTGTATATACAAGAAAATCGACTTTGTAACTAAATATAGAATTATAACATTACGGAATTCTTCTAAATGCACTGCCGTTATACCGTTAATGCTTTATGTAGACTTCAGTATGCTAAAAAATGTTTATTAACTTAATATGTTAAACTAATGATTTGAAGCATTTCGATATCAATAGCTAAAAGTGTACATACAAAAAAATCGACTTTTTACATAAATATAAGGCTACGGAATTCTTCCAAATGTACTGTCGTTATGCCGCCATGGCTTTATATCAACTTCAATACGTTAAAGAAGGTTAATTAACTTAAATATGTTAAACGAATGATTTGAAGCATTTCGATATCGATAGCTAAATGTGTATTTACAAGAAAATCGACTTTATACATAAATATAAGATTACGGAATTCTTCTAAATGCACTGCCGTTATGCCGCCATGGCTTTAAGCCAACTTCCGTTCGTTAAAGAAGGTTTATTAACTTAAATATGTTAAACTAATGATTTGAGGCATTTCTATATCGATTGCTAAATGTGTATATACAAGAAAATCGACTTTATACATAAATATAAGATTACGGAATTCTTCTAAATGCACTGTCGTTATGTCGCCATGGCTTTATATCACCTTCATTACGTTAAAGAAGGTTAACGAACTTAAATATGTTAAACGAATGATATGAAATGTGTATATAGAAGAAAATCGACTTTTTACCTAAATATAAGTTTTTGGAATTCTTCCAAATGCACTGGTGTTATACCGTTATGGCTTTATGTAAACTTCAGCAAGATAACGAAGGTTAATTAACTTAAATATGTTAAACTAATGATTTGATGCATTTCATTATCGATTGCTAAATGTGTATATACAACAAAATCATTTTAATATATAAATATAAGGTTACGGAATTCTTCTAAATGCACTGCCGTTAAGCCGCCATGGCTTTAAGCCAACTTCCGTTCGTTAAAGAAAGTTAATTAACTTAAATATGTTAAAATAATGATTTGAAGCATTTCGTTATCGATAGCTAAATGTGTATTTACAAGAAAATCGAGTTTATACAAAAACATAAGATTACGGAATTCTTCTAAATGCACTGCCGTTATGCCGCCATGGCTTTAAGCCAACTTCCGTTCGTTAAAGAAGGTTTATTAACTGAAATATGTTAAACGAATGATTTGAAGCATTTCGGTATCGATAGCTAAATGTGTATATACAAGAAAATCGACTTTATACCTAATATAAGATTACGGAATTCTTCCAAATTCAGAAGGAAAAATAAGGTTAATTAACTTAAATATGTTAAACTAATGAGTTGAACCATCTCGATATCGATTGCTAATGTGTATACACAACAAAATCGACTTTATACCTAAATATAAGATTACGGAATTCTTCTAAATGCACTGTCGTTATGCCACCATGGCTTTATTTCAACTTCAATACGTTAAAGAAGGTTAATGAACTTAAATATGTTAAACTAATGATATAAAAGATTTCGATATCGATTGCTAGATGCGTATATAAAACAAAATCGATTTTATACCTAAATATAAGATTACGGAATTCTTCTAAATGCACTGTCGTTATGCCGCCATGGCTTTATATCACCTTCATTACGGTAAAGAAGGTTAACTAACTTAAATATGTTAAACTAATGATTTGAAGCATTTCGATATCGATTGGTAAATGTGTATGTACAACAAAATCGACTTTATACCTAAATATAAGATATTGGAATTCATATAAATATACTGCCGTTATGCGGTTATTGCTTTATGTAAACTTCAGTAAGATAAAGAAGGTTAATTAACTTAAATATGCTAAACCAGTTATTTGATGCATTTCGATATCGATTGCTAAATGTGTAAATACAAGAAAATCGACTTTATACCTAAATATAAGATAACGGAATTCTTCTACATGCACTGCCGTTATGCCGCCATAGCTTTATGCCAACTTCAGTTCTTTAAAGAAGGTTTATTAACTATAATATGTTAAACTAATGAGCTGAAGCATCTCGATATCGTTTGCTAAATATGTATATACAACAAAATCGACTTTATACCTAAATATAAGATAACGGAATTCTTCTAGATGCACTGCCGTTATGCCGCCATGGCTATATATCACCTTCATTACGGTAAAGAAGGTAAACTAACTTAAATATGTTAAACTAATGATTTGAAGCATTTCGATATCGATTGCTGAATGTGTATGTACAACAAAATCGACTTTATACCTAAATATAAGATAACGGAATTCATATAAATATACTGCCGTTATGCCGTTATTGCTTTATGCAAACTTCAGTAAGATAAAGAAGGTTAATTAACTTAAATGTGCTAAACCAGTTATTTGATGCATTTCGATATCGATTGCTAAATGTGTAAATACAAGAAAATCGACTTTATACCTAAATATAAGATAACGGAATTCTTCTACATGCACTGCCGTTATGCCGCCATAGCTTTATGCCAACTTCTGTTCGTTAAAGAAGGTTTATTAACTTAAATATGTTAAACTAATGAGTTGAGCCATCTCCATATCGATTGCTAAATGTGTATATACATCAAAATCGACTTTATACCTAAATACAAGATTACGGAATTTATCCAAATGCACTGCCGTTATACCGTTATGGCTTTACGTAAACTTCAGTAAGAAAAAGAAGGTTAATTAACTTAAATATGTTAAACTAATGATTTGAAGCATCTCGATATCGATTGCTAAATGTGTATATACTTCAAAATCGACTTTATACCTAAATATAAGATTACGGAATTTATCCAAATGCACTGCCGTTATACCGTTATGGCTTTACGTAAACTTCAGTAAGAAAAAGAAGGTATTCTTCTAAATGCACTGCCGTTATACCGTTAAGGCTTTATGTAGACTTCAGTATGCTAAAAAATGTTTATTAACTTAATATGTTAAACCAATGATTTGAAGCATTTCGATATCGATAGCTAAATGTGTATATACAAGAAAATCGACTTTATACCTAATCTAAGATTTCGGAATTCTTCCAAATGCACTGCCGTTATGCGGCCATGGCTTTATATCACCTTCATTACGTTAAAGACGGTTAACTAACTTAAATAGGTTAAACGAATGATTTGAAGCATTTCGATATCGATTGTTAAATGTGTATATACAACAAAATCGATTTTATACCTAAATATAAGATTACGGAATTCTTCTAAATGCACTGCCGTTATGCCGTAATGGCTTTATGCCAACTTCCGTTCGTTAAAGAAGGTTAATTAACTTAAATATGTTAACCTAATGATTTGAAGCATTTCGATATCGATTGCTAAATGTGTATATACAAGAAAATCGACTTTATGCCTAAATATAAGACTATGGAATTATGGCTTTATATCAACTTCAGTTCGCTAAAGGAGGCTTATTAACTTAAATATGTTAAGCTAATGATTTGAAGCATTTCGATATCGATTGCTAAATGTGTATGTACAACAAAATCGACTTTATACCTAAATATAAGATAACGAAATTCATATAAATATACTGCTGTTATGCTGTGATGGCTTTATGTAAACTTCAGTAAGATAAAGAAGGTTAATTAACTTAAATATGCTAAACCAGTTATTTGAAATATTTCGATGTCGATTGCAAAATGTGTATATACAAGAAAATTGACTTTATAACTAAATATAGAATTATAACATAACGGAATTCTTCTAAATGCACTGCCGTTATGCCGTTAATGCTTTATGTAGACTTCAGTATGCTAAAAAATGTTTATTAACTTAATATGTTAAACTAATGATTTGAAGCATTTCGATATCAATAGCTAAAAGTGTACATACAAAAAAATCGACTTTATGCCTAAATATAAGATTACGGAATTCTTCTACATGCACTGTCGTTATGCCGCCATGGCTTTATATAACCTTCATTACGTCAAAGATGGTTAACGAACTTAAATATGTTAAACTTATGATTTAAAGCATTTCGATATCGATAGCTAAATGTGTATATACAAGAAAATCGACTTTTTACCTAAATATAAGATTACGGAATTCTTCCAAATGCGCTGCCGTTATGCCGTTATGGCTTTATGTTAACTTCAGTTCGTTAAAGAAGGTTAATTTACTTAAATATGTTAAACTAATGATTTGAAGCATTTCGTTATCGATTGCTAAATGTGAATATTTAAAAAAATCGACTTTATGCCTAAATATAAGATTACGGAATTCTTCTAAATGCTCTGTCGTTTTGCCGCCATTTCTTTATATCACCTTTATTACGTTAAAGAAGGTTAACGAACTTAATAATGCTAGACGAATGATTTGAAGCATTTCGATATCGATAGCTAAATGTGTGTTTACAAAAAATCGACTTTATACATAAATATAAGATTACGGAATTCTTCTAAATGCACTGCCGTTATGCCGCCATGGCTTTAAGCCAACTTCCGTTCGTTAAAGAAGGTTTATTAACTTAAATATGTTAAACTAATGATTTGAGGCTTTTCGATATCGATTGCTAAATGTGTGTATACAAGAAAATCGACTTTATACATAAATATAATATTACGGAATTCTTCTAAATGCACTGTCGTTATGCCGCCATGGCTTTATGTCACCTTCAATACGTTAAAGAAGGTTAACGAACTTAAATATGTTAAACTAATGATTTGAAGCATTTCGATATCGAATGCTAAATGTGTATATACAAGAAAATCGACTTTATACATAAATATAATATTACGGAATTCTTCTAAATGCACTGTCGTTATGCCGCCATGGCTTTATATCACCTTCAATACGTTAAAGAAGGTTAACGAACTTAAATATGTTAAACTAATGATTTGAAGCATTTCATTATCGATTGCTAAATGTGTATATACAACAAAATCAATTTAATATATAAATATAAGATTACGGAATTCTTCTAAATGCACTGCCGTTATGCCGCCATGGCTTTAAGCCAACTTTCGTTCGTTAAAGAAGGTTAATTAACTTAAATATGTTAAACGAATGATATGAAGCATTTCGATATCGATAGCTAAATGTGTATGTACAACAAAATCGACTTTATACCTAAATATAAGATAACGGAATTCTTCTACATGCACTGCCGTTATGCCGCCATAGCTTTATGCCAACTTCAGTTCGTTAACGAAGGTTTATTAACTTAAATATGTTAAACTAATGAGTTGAGCCATCTCCATATCGATTGCTAAATGTGTATATACATCAAAATCGACTTTATACCTAAATATAAGATTACGGAATTTATCCAAATTCACTGCCGTTATACCGTTATGGCTTTACGTAAACTTCAGTAAGAAAAAGAAGGTTAATTAACTTAAACATGTTAAACTAATCATCAAAATCGACTTTATACCTAAATATAAGGTTACGGAATTTATCCAAATGCACTGCCGTTATACCGTTATGGCTTTACGTAAACTTCAGTAAGAAAAAGAAGGTTAACTAACATAAATATGTTAAACGAATGATTTGAAGCATTTCGATATCGATAGCTAAATGTGTATATACAAGAAAATCGACTTTTTACCTAAATAAAAAATTATAACATTACGGAATTCTTCTAAATCACCTTCAATACGTTAAAGAAGGTTAACGAATTTAAATATGTTAAACTAATGATTTGAAGCATTTCGATATCGATTGCTAAATGTGTATATACAAGAAAATCGACTTTATACATAAATATAAGATTACGGAATTCTTCTAAATGCACTGTCGTTATGTCGCCATGGCTTTATATCACCTTCATTACGTTAAGAAGGTTAACGAACTTAAATATGTTAAACGAATGATATGAAGCATTTCGATATCGATAGCTAAATGTGTATATAGAAGAAAATCGACTTTTTACCTAAATATAAGTTTTTGGAATTTTTCCAAATGCACTGGTGTTATACCGTTATGGCTTTATGTAAACTTCAGCAAGATAACGAAGGTTAATTAACTTAAATATGTTAAACTAATGATTTGAAGCATTTCATTATCGATTGCTAAATGTGCATATACAACAAAAGCAACTTAATATATAAATATAAGATTACGGAATTCTTCTAAATGCACTGCCGTTATGCCGCCATGGCTTTAAGCCAACTTCCGTTCGTTAAAGAAGGTTAATTAACTTAAATATGTTAAACGAATGATATGAAGCATTTCGATATCGATAGCTAAATGTGTATATAGAAGAAAATCGACTTTTTACCTAAATATAAGTTTTTGGAATTTTTCCAAATGCACTGGTGTTATACCGTTATGGCTTTATGTAAACTTCAGTAAGAAAAAGAAGGTTAATTAACTTAAACATGTTAAACTAATGATTTGAACCATCTCGATATCGATTGCTAATGTGTATATAAAACAAAATCGACTTTATACCTAAATATAAGATTACGGAATTCTTCTAAATGCACTGTCGTTATGCCACCATGGCTTTAGTTCAACTTCAATACGTTAAAGAAGGTTAATGAACTTAAATATGTTAAACTAATGATTTAAAACATTTCGATATCGATTGCTAGATGCGTATATAAAACAAAATCGACTTTATACCTAACTATAAGATTACGGAATTCTTCTAAATGCACTGTCGTTATGCCGCCATGGCTTTATATTACCTTCATTACGGTAAAGAAGGTTAACTAACTTAAATATGTTAAACTAATGATTTGAAGCATTTCGATATCGATTGTTAAATGTGTATGTACAACAAAATCGACTTTATACCTAAATATAAGATAACGGAATTCATATAAATATACTGCCGTTATGCCGTTATTGCTTTATGTAAACTTCAGTAAGATAAAGAAGGTTAATTAACTTAAATATGCTAAACCAGTTATTTGATGCATTTCGATATCGACTGCTAAATGTGTAAATACAAGAAAATCGACTTTATACCTAAATATAAGATAACGGAATTCTTCTACATGCACTGCCGTTATGCCGCCATAGCTTTATGCCAACTTCAGTTCGTTAAAGAAGGTTTATTAACTTAAATATGTTAAACTAATGAGCTGAAGCATCTCGATATCGTTTGCTAAATATGTATATACAACAAAATCGACTTTATACCTAAATATGAGATAACGGAATTCTTCTACATGCACTGCCGTTATGCCGCCATGGCTATATGCCAACTTCAGAACGTTAAAGAAGGTTTATTAACATAAATATGTTAAACTAATGAGTTGAAGCATCTCGATATCGATCGCTAAATGTGTATATACAAGAAAATCGACTTTTTACATAAATATAAGACTAAGGAATTCTTCCAAATGTACTGCCGTTATGCCGCCATAGCTTTACGCCAACTTCAGTTCGTTAAAGAAGGTTAATTAACTTAAATATGTTAAACTAATGATTTGAAGCATTTCGATATCCATTGCTAAATTCGTATATACAACAAAATCGGCTTTATACCTAAATACAAGATTACGGAATTCTTCTAAATGCACTGTCGTTATGCCGCCATGGCTTTATATCACCTTCATTACGTTAAAGAAGGTTAACTAACTTAAATATGTTAAACTAATGATTTGAAGCATTTCGATATCGATAGCTAAATGGTATACACAAGAAAATCGACTTTATACCTAATATAAGATTACGGAATTCTTCTAAATGCACTGCCGTTATGCCGCCATGGCTTTATATCACCTTCCGTTCGTTAAAGAAGGTTAATTAACTTAAATATGTTAAACTAATGATTTGAAGCATTTCGATATCGATAGCTAAATGTGTATACACAAGAAAATCGACTTTATACCTAATATAAGATTACGGAATTCTTCTAAATGCACTGCCGTTATGCCGCCATGGCTTTATTTCACCTTCCGTTCGTTAAAGAAGGTTAATTAACTTAAATATGTTAAACTAATGATTTGAAGCGTTTCGATATCGATTGCTAAATGTGTATATACAAGAAAATCGACTTTATGCCTAAATATAAGACTACGGAATTATGGCTTTATGTCAACTTCAGTTCGATAAAGGAGGTTTATTAACTCAAATATTTAAAACTAATGATTTGAAGCATTTCGATATCGATTGCTAAATGTGTATATACAAGAAAATCGAACTTATACATAAATATAAGACTTCGGAATTCTTCCAAATGTACTGTCGTTATGCCGCCATGGCTTTATGTCAACTTCAATACGTTGAAGAAGGTTAATTAACTTAAATATGTTAAACTAATGATTTGAAGCATTTCGATATCGATTGCTAAATGCGTATATACAACAAAATCGACTTTATACCTAAATATAAGATTACGGAATTCTTCTAAATGCACTGTCGTTATGCCGCCATGGCTTTATATCACCTTCATTACGTTAAAGAACGTTAACTAACTAAAATATATTATACTAATGATTTGAAAATTTCGATATCGATTGCTGAATGTGTAAGTACAACAAAATCGACTTTATACATAAAAATACGATAACGGAATTCTTCTAAATGCACTGCCGTTATGCCGCCATGGCTTTATATCACCTTCATTACGTTAAAGAAGGTTAACTAACTTAAATATGTTAAACTATTGATTTAAAGCATTTCGATATCGATTGCTAAATGTGTATGTACAACAAAATCGACTTTATACCTAAATATAAGATAACGGAATTCATATAAATATACTGCCGTTATGCCGTTATGGCTTTATGTAAACTTCAGTAAGATAAAGAAGGCTAGTTAACTTAATTATGTTAATTTAAGGATTTGCAGAATTTCGTTATCGATTGCTAAATCTGAATATTTAAGAAAATCGAATTTGTACATAAGTACACGATAACGGAATTCTTCTAAATGCACTGCCGTTATGCCGTTATGGCTTTACGTTAACTTCAGTTCGTTAAAGAAGTTTTATTAACTTAAATATGTTAAACCAGTTATTTGAAGCATTTCGATATCGATTGCTTAATGCATATATACAACAAAATCGACTTTATACCTAAATATAAGATTACGGAATTCTTCCAAATGTACTGTCGTTATGCCGCCATGGCTTTATATCAACTTCAATACGTTAAAGAAGGTTAATTAACTTAAATATGTTAAACTAATGATTTGAAGCAATTCAATATCGCTTGCTAAATGTGTATATTCAAGAAAATCGAATTTATACCTAAATATAAGATAACAGAGTTCTTCTAAATGCACTGCCGTTATGCCGTTAAGGCTTTATGTAGACTTCAGTAAGGTAGAGAGGTTAATTAACTTAAATATGTTAATCTAATGATTTGAAGCGCACTTATGAGAGATGCCCCCGCCACGATGTCAAAATCGTGCTTGGCGACTTTAACGCCAGGGTGGGCAAAGAAGGTATCTTTGGCACTACGGTCTGTAAATTCAGCCTCCACGAGGAAACATCCCCAAATGGGTTGAGACTGATCGACTTCGCCGGGGCCCGAAATATGGTTATCTGTAGTACTAGATTCCAGCATAAGAAGATTCATCAAGCTACCTGGCAGTCTCCGGATTGAAAAACCACCAACCAGATCGATCATGTTGTGATAGACGGAAGACACGTCTCCAGTGTTTTAGATGTGCGTGCGCTCCGAGGTCCTAACATCGACTCGGACCACTATATTGTTGCAGCAAAAATTCGCACCCGCCTCTGTGCAGCAAAAAACGCACGCCAACAAACACAAGGATGGTTCGACGTCGAGAAGCTGCAATCACAACAGACAGCCGAACGTTTTTCTACTCGGCTTGCACTCCTGCTCTCTGAGAGCACTCGTCAACAACTCGGTATTAGGGAACTGTGGGACGGCATTTCAAACTCCTTACGTACAGCTGCAACCGAAACCATTGGTTTTCGGAAAGTGCAGAAGAACAGCTGGTACGACGAGGAGTGCCGTGTCGCAGCGGAGAGAAAACAGGCTGCCTACCTCGCAACGTTACGATCGACTACAACACGTGCGGGATGGGATAGATACCGAGAGTTGAAGAGGGAAGCGAGACGCATTTGTAGACAGAAAAAGAAAGAGGCCGAAAGGCGTGAGTACGAAGAGCTTGATAAGCTGGCCGACAGGGGTAATGCTTGAAAATTCTACGAAAAGATGCGGCGGCTTACAGAAGGTTTCAAGACCGGAGCATACTCTTGTATGTAGAACCCCCAAAGGTGATCTAGTTACCGATGCCCAGAGCATACTTAAATTATTGAGGGAACACTTCTCCAGCCTGCTGAATGGCAGTGAACGCACAACACCAGGAGAAAGCGAACCCGATACCCCAATCGATGACGATGGAGCAGACGTTCCATTGCCCGACCATGAAGAAGTTCGAATAGCAATTGCCCGCCTGAAAAACAACAAAGCGGCAGGGGCCGATGGATTGCCGGCCGAGCTATTCAAACACGGCGGCGAAGAGCTGATAAGGTGCATGCATCAGCTTCTCTGCAAAATATGGTCGGACGAAAGTATGCCCAACGATTAGAATTTAAGTGTGCTATGCCCAATCCACAAAAAAGGAGACCCCACAATCTGCGCCAACTACCGTGGGATTAGCCTCCTCAACATCGCATATAAGGTTCTGTCGAGCGTATTATGTGAAAGATTAAAGCCCACCGTCAACAATCTGATTGGACCTTATCAGTGTGGCTTTAGACCTGGTAAATCAACAACCGACCAGATATTCACGATGCGCCAAATCTTGGAAAAGACCCGTGAAAGGAGAATCGACACACACCACCTCTTCGTCGATTTCAAAGCTGCTTTCGACAGCACGAAATGGAGCTGCCTTTATGCCGCGATGTCTGAATTTGGTATCCCCGCAAAACTAATACGGCTGTGTAAACTGACGTTGAGCAACACGAAAAGCTCCGTCAGGATCGGGAAGGACCTCTCCGAGCCGTTCGATACCAAACGAGGTTTCAGACAAAGCGACTCCCTATCGTGTGACTTTTTCAATCTGCTGCTCGAGAAAATTATTCGAGCTGCAGAACTTAATCGAGCAGGTACAATCTTTTACAAGAGTGTACAGCTGCTGGCGTATGCCGATGATATTGATATCATCGGCCTCAACACCCGCGCCGTTAGTTCTGCTTTCTCCAGACTTAACAAGGAAGCAACACAAGTGGGTCTGGCAGTGAACGAGGGCAAGACGAAATATCTCCTGTCATCAAACAAACAGTCGTCGCACTCGCGACTTGGCTCCCACGTCACTGTTGACAGTCATAACTTTGAAGTTGTAGATAATTTCGTCTATCTTGGAACCAGCGTAAACACCACCAACAATGTCAGCCTAGAAATCCAACGCAGGATAACTCTTGCCAACAGGTGCTACTTCGGACTAAGTAGGCAATTGAGAAGCAAAGTCCTCTCTCGACAAACAAAAACCAAACTCTATAAGTCTCTCATAATTCCCGTCCTGCTATACGGTGCAGAGGCCTGGACGATGACAACAACCGATGAGTCGAACTTAAGAGTTTTTGAGAGAAAGGTTCTGCGAAAGATTTATGGTCCTTTGCGCGTTGGCCACGGCGAATATCGCATTCGATGGAACGATGAGCTGTACGAGATATACGACGACATTGACATAGTTCAGCGAATTAAAAGACAGCGGCTACGCTGGCTAGGTCATGTTGTCCGGATGGATGAAAACACGCCAGCTCTGAAAGTATTCGACGCAGTACCCGCCGCGGGAAGCAGAAGAAGAAGAAGACCTCCACTCCGTTGGAAGGACCAAGTAGAGAAGGACCTGGCTTCGCTTGGAATATCCAATTGGCGCCACGTAGCGAGGAGAAGAAACGAGTGGGGCGCTGTTATTGACTCGGCTATAATCGCGTAAGCGGTGCCTACGCCAGTAAAGAAGAGAATGATTTGAAGCATATCGATATCGCTTGCTAAATGTGTATGTAAAAGAAAATCGAATTTATACCAAAACAGAAGATTACGGAATTCTTCCAAATGTACTGTCGTTATGCCGCCATGGCTTTATATCGACTTTATACCTAATATAAGATTACGGAATTCTTCTAAATGCACAGCCGTTATGCCGCCATGGATTTAACCCAACTTCCGTTCGTTAAAGAAGGTTTATTAACTTAAATATGTTAAACTAATGATTTGAAGCATTTCGATATCGATTGCTAAATGTGTATATACAAGAAAATCAACTTTATACCTAATATATGATTACGGAATTCTTCCAAATGCACTGCCGTTTTACCGTTATGGCTTTGCGTACACTTCAGTAGGAAAAATAAGGTTAATTAACTTAAATATGTTAAACTAATGAGTTGAACCATCTCGATATAGATTGCTAATGTGTATATACAACAAAATCGACTTTATACCTAAATATAAGATTACGGAATTCTTCTAACTGCACTGTCGTTATGCCACCATGGCTTCATTTCAACTTCAATACGTTAAAGAAGGTTAATTAACTTAAATATGTTAAACTAATGATTTGAAGCATTTCATTATCGATTGCTAAATGTGTATATACAACAAAATCGACTTAATATATAAATATAAGATTACGGAATTCTTCTAAATGCACTGCCGTTATGCCGCCATGGCTTTAAGCCAACTTCCGTTCGTTAAAGAAAGATAATTAACTTAAATATGTTAAACTAATGATTTGAAGCATTTCGTTATCGACAGCTAAATGTGTATTTACAACAAAATCGACTTTATACATAAATATAAGATTACGGATTTCTTCTAAATGCACTGCCGTTATGCCGCCATGGCTTTAAGCCAACTTCCGTTCGTTAAAGAAGGTTTGTTAACTTAAATATGTTAAACGAATGATTTGAGGCATTTCGATATCGATAGCTAAATGTGTATATACAAGAAAATCGACTTTATACCTAATATATGATTACGGAATTCTTCCAAATGCACTGCCGTTATACCGTTATGGCTTTGCGTACACTTCAGTAGGAAAAATAAGGTTAATTAACTTAAATATGTTAAACTAATGAGTTGAACCATCTCGATATAGATTGCTAATGTGTATATACAACAAAATCGACTTTATACCTAAATACAAGATTACGGAATTCTTCTAACTGCACTGTCGTTATGCCACCATGGCTTCATTTCAACTTCAATACGTTAAAGAAGGTTAACTAACTTAAATATGTTAAACTAATGATTTGAAGCATTTCGATATCGATTGCTAAATATGTATGTACAAAAAAATCGACTTTATACCTAAATATAAGATAACGGAATTCATATAAATATACTGCCGTTATGCCGTTATGGCTTTATGTAAACTTCAGTAAGATAAAGAAGGTTAGTTAACTTAATTATGTTAATCTAATGATTTGCAGCATTTCGTTATCGACTGCTTAATGTGAATATTTAAGAAAATCGACTTTGTACATAAATACACGATAACGGAATTCTTCTAAATGCACAGCCGTTATGCCGCCATGGCTTTAAGCCAACTTCCGTTCATTAAAGAAGGTTAATTAACTTAAATATGTTAAACTAATGATTTGAAGCATTTCGATATCGATTGCTACATGTGTATATACAAGAAAATCAACTTTATGCATAAATATTAAAGGCTACGGAATTCTTCCAAATGTATTGTCGTTATGCTGCCATGGCTATACATCAACTTCAATACGTTAAAGAAGGTTAATTAACTTAAATATGTTAAGCTAATGATTTGAAGCATTTCGATATCGATTGCTAAATGTGTATATACAAGAAAATCGACTTTATACCTAAATATAAGATTACGGAATTCTTCTAAATGCATTGTCGTTATGCCGCCATGGCTCTATAACACCTTCATTACGTTAAAGAAGGTTAACTAACTTAAATATGTTAAACGAATGGTTTGAAGCATTTCGATATCGATAGCTAAATGTGTATATACAAGAAAATCGACGTTTTACATAAATATAAGACTACCGAATTCTTCCAAATATACTGTCGTTATGCCGCCATGGCTTTATATCAACTTCAATACGTTAAAGAAGGTTAATTTACTTAAATATGTTAAACTAATGATTTGAAGCATTTCGATATCGATTGCTAAATGCGTATATACAACAAAATCGGCTTTATACCTAAATATAAGACTACGGAATTCTTCTAAATGCACTGTCGTTATGCCGCCATGGCCTTAAGCCAACTTCATTACGTTCAAGAAGATTAACTAACTTAAATATGTTAAACGAATGATTTGAAGCATTTCGATATCGATAGCTAAATGTGTATATACAAGAAAATCGACTTTTTACCTAAATATAAGATTACGGAATTCTTCCAAATACACTGCCGTTATACCCTTTTGGCTTAATGTAAACTTCAGTAAGATAAAGAAGGTTAATTAACTTAAATATGTTAAACTAATGATTTGAAGCATTTCGATATACATAGCTAAAT
>JAPZAG010001280.1:0-35426 GCA_027475135.1 Bactrocera correcta | reverse complement strand
TATGTATAAAGTCGATTTTGTTGAAATGCTTCAAATCATTAGTTTAACATATTTAAGTTAATTAACCTTCGTTATCTTACTGAAGTTTATATAAAGCCAAAACGGTATAACGCCAGTGCATTTGGAAGAATTCCGTAAACTTATATTTAGCTAAAAAGTCGATTTTCTTGTATATACACATTTAGCTATCGATATCGAAATGCTTCAAATCATTCGTTTAACATATTTAAGTTATTTAACCTTATTTAACGTAATGAAGGTGATATAAAGTCATGGCGGCATAACGACAGTGTATTTAGAAGAATTCCGTAATCTTATATTTATGTGTAAAGTCGACATTTAGCAATCAATATTGAAATGCTTCAAATCATTAGTTTAACATATTTAAGTTCGTTAACCTTCTTTAACGTAATTAAGGTGATATAAAGCCATGGCGGCATAACGACAGTGCATTTAGAAGAATTCCGTAATCTTATATTTAGGTATAAAGTCGATTTTCTTGTATATACACATTTAGCAATCGATATTGAAATGCTTCAAATCATTAGTTTAACATATTTAAGTTAATAAACCTTCTTTAACGAACGGAAGTTGGCTTAAAGCCATGGCGGCATAACGGCAGTGCATTTAGAAGAATTCCGTAATCTTATATTTATGTATAAAGTCGATTTTCTTGTATATACACATTTAGCTATCGATATCGAAATGCTTCAAATCATTCGTTTAACATATTTAAGTTCGCTAACCTTCTTTAACGTAATGAAGGTGATATAAAGCCATGGCGGCATAATGACAGTGCATTTAGAAGAATTCCGTAATCTTATATTTAGGCATAAAGTCGATTTTCTTAAATATTCACATTTAGCAATCGATACCGAATTGCTTCAAAACATTAGTTTAACATATTTAAGTTAATTAAACTTCTTTAACGAACTGAAGTTAACATAAAGCCATAACGGCCTAACGGCAGTGCATTTGGAAGAATTCCGTAATTTTATATTTAGGTAAAAAGTTGATTTTCTTGTATATACACATTTGCCTATCGATATCGAAATGCTTCAAATCATTCGTTTAACATATTAAAGTTCGTTAATATATTTAAGCTATCGACACCGAAATGCTTCAAATCATAAGTTTAACATATTAAGATAATAAACATGTTTTAGCGTACTGAAGTCTACATAAAGCCTTAACGGTATAACGGCAGTGCATTTAGAAGAATTCCGTAATGTTATAATTTTATATTTAGGTATAAAGTCGATTTTCTTGTATATACATTTCGCAATCGATGTGGAAATGCTTCAGATAACTGGTTTAACATATTTAAGTTAATAAGCCTCCTTTAGCGAACTGAAGTTGACATAAAGCCATAACGGCACTGCATCTGGAAGTATTCCGTAGTCTTAGGCATAAATTCGATTTTCTTGTATATACACATTGTGCAATCGATATCGAAATGCTTCAAATAACTGGTTTAGCATATTTAAGTTAATTAACCTTCTTTATCTTACTCAAGTTTACATAAAGCCATCACGGCATAACAGCAGTATATTTATAGGAATTCCGTTATCTTATATTTAGGTATAAAGTGGATTTTGTTGTATATACACATTTAGCAATCGATAACGAAATGCTTCAAATCATTTGTTTAACATATTTAAGTTAATTAACCTTCTTTAACGGACGGAAGTTGGCATAAAGCCATGACGGCATAACGGCAGTGCATTTATAAGAATTCCGTAATCTTATATTTAGGTATAAAGTCGATTTTCTTGTATATACACATTTAGCAATCGATAACGAAATGCTTCAAATCATTAGTTTAACATATTTAAGTTACATAGCCTTCTTTAACGTAATGAAAGTGACTTAAAGACATGGCGGCTTAACGACAGTACATTTGGAAGAATTCCGTAATCTTATGTTTAGCTAAAAAGTCGATTTTCTTGTATATACACATTTAGCTATCGATATCGAAATGCTTCAAATCATTAGTTTAGTAAATTTAAGTTAAATAATCTTCTTTAGCATATTGAAGTTGATATAAAGTCATGGCGGCATAACGACATTACATTTGGAAGAATTCCGTAGTCTTATATTTGGGTATAAAGTCGATTTTCTTTTATATATGCATTAAGCAATCGATACCGAAATGCTTCAAATACCTTGTTTAACATATTTAAGTTAATAAACCTTCTTTAACGAACTGAAGTTGACATAAAGCCATAACGGCACTGCATCTGGAAGAATTCCGTAGTCTTATATTTAGGTATAAAGTCGATTTTGTTGTAAATACGCATCTAGCAATCGATATCGAAATGCTTCAAATCATAAGTTTAACATATTTAAGTTAATTAACCTTCTTTAACGTAATGAAAGTGACTTAAAGACATGGCGGCATAACGACAGTGCATTTAGAAGAATTCCGTAATCTTATATTTATGTATAAAGTCGATTTTCTTGTATATACACATTTAGCAATCGATATCGAAATGCTTCAAATCATTAGTTTAACATATTTAAGTTCGTTAACCTTCTTTAACGTAATGGGGGTGATATAAAGCCATGGCGGCATAACGACAGTAGATTTGGAAGAATTCCGTAATCTTATATTTAGGTATAAGGCCGATTTTGTTGTATTTACACATTTAGCAATCGATATCGAGATGCTTCAAATCATTAGTTTAACATATTTAAGTTAATTAACCTAATTTTTCTTACTGAAGTTTACGTAAAGCCATAACGGTATAACGGCGATGCATTTGGAAGAATTCCGTTATCGTATATTTATGTATAAAGTCGATTTTCTTGTATATATACATTTCGCAATCGATATGGAAATGCTTCAGATAACTGGTTTAACATATTTAAGTTAATAAACCTCCTTTAGCGAACTGAAGTTGACATAAAGCCATAACGGCACTGCATCTGGAAGAATTCCGTAGTCTTATATTTAGGTATAAATTCGATTTTCTTGCATATACACATTTTGCAATCGATATCGAAATGCTTCAAATCACTGGTTTAGCATATTTAAGTTAATTAACCTTCTTTAACGTATTGAAGTTTACATAAAGCCATAACGGCATAACGGCAGTATATTTATATGAATTCCGTTATCTAATATTTAGGTATAAAGTCGATTTTGTTGTACATACACATATAGCAATCGGTAACGAAATGCTTCAAATCATTAGTTTAACATATTTAAGTTAGTTAATCTTCTTTAACGTAATGAAGGTGATATAAAGCCATGGCGGCATAACGGCAGTGCATTTAGAAGAATTCCGTTATCGTATATTTATGTATAAAGTCGATTTTGTTGTATATACACATTTAGCTATCTATATCGAAATGCTTCAAATCATTAGTTTAACATATTTAAGTTAATAAACCTTATTTAACGAACGGAAGTTGGCTTAAAGCCATGGCGGCATAACGGCAGTGCATTTAGAAGAATTCCGTAATCTTATATTTATGTATAAAGTCGATTTTCTTGTATATACACATTTAGCTATCGATATCGAGAGGCATCAAATAACTGGTTTAGCATATTTAAGTTAATTAACCTTCTTTATCTTACTGAAGTTTACATAAAGCAATAACGGCATAACGGCGGTACATCTATATAAATTCCTTTATCTTATATTTTGATACAAAGTCGATTTTGTTGTATATACGCATCTAGCAATCGATATCGAAGTGCTTCAAATCATAAGTTTAACATATTTAAGTTAATTAACCTTCTTTAACGTATTGAAGTTGATATAAAGCCATGGCGGCATAACGACAGTAGATTTGGAAGAATTCCGTATTCTTATATTTAGGTATAAGGTCGATTTTTTTGCATATACACATTTAGTAATCGAAATCGAAATGCTTTAAATCATTAGTTTAACATATTTAAGTTAATTAACCTTCTTTATCCTACTGAAGTTTACATAAAGCCAAAACGGTATAACAGCAGTGCATTTGGAAGTATTCCGCAATCTCATATTTAGGTATAAATTCGATTCTCTTGTATATACACATTTAGTTTTCGATATCGAAATGCTTCAAATCATTCGTTTAACAT
Organism: Bactrocera correcta; assembly: GCA_027475135.1. Taxonomy (NCBI): domain Eukaryota; kingdom Metazoa; phylum Arthropoda; class Insecta; order Diptera; family Tephritidae; genus Bactrocera; species Bactrocera correcta. The sequence goes on along the minus strand of JAPZAG010001280.1, from coordinate 31,351 downwards.
ATTTAAGTTAGTTAACCTTCTTTAACGTATTGAAGGTGATATAGAGCCATGGCGGCATAACGGCAGTGCATGTAGAAGAATTCCGTAATCTTATATTTAGGTATAAAGTCGATTTTCTTGTATTTACGCATCTAGCAATCGATATCGAAATGCTTCAAATCATTAGTTTAACATATTTAAGTTAATTAACCTTCTTTAACGTATTGAAGTTGATATAAAGCCATGGCGGCATAACGACAGTAGATTTGGAAGAATTCCGTAATCTTATATTTAGGTAAAAGGTCGATTTTTTTGTATATACCCATTTAGCAATCCATATCGAAATGCTTCGAATCATTAGTTTAACATATTTAAGTTAATTAACCATCTTTATCCTACTGAAGTTTACATAAAGCCAAAACGGTATAACAGCAGTACATTTGGAAGAATTCCGTAATCTTATATTTAGGTATAAAGTCGATTTTCTTGTATATACATATTTAGTTTTCGATATCGAAATGCTTCAAATCATTCGTTTAACATATTTAAGTTAGTTAACCTTCTTTAACGTAATGAAGGTGATATAGAGCCATGGCGGCATAACGACAGTGCATTTAGAAGAATTCCGTAATCTTATATTTAGGTATAAAGCCGATTTTGTTGTATATACACATTTAGCAATCGATATCGAAATGCTTCAAATCATTAGTTTAACATATTTAAAATAATTAATCTTCCTTAAGGTAATGAAGGTGATATAAAGCCATGGCGGCCTAACGACAGTGCATTTAGAAAAATTCCGTAATCTTATATTTAGGTATAAAGTCGATTTTGTTGTATATACGCATCTAGCAATCGATATCGAAATGCTTCAAATCATTAGTTTAACATATTTAAGTTAATTAACCTTCTTTAACGTATTGAAGTTGATATAAAGCCATGGCGGCATAACGACAGTAGATTTGGAAGAATTCCGTAATCTTATATTTAGGTAAAAGGTCGATTTTTTTGTATATACACATTTAGCAATCGAAATCGAAATGCTTTAAATCATTAGTTTAACATATTTAAGTTAATTAACCTTCTTTATCCTACTGAAGTTTACATAAAGCCAAAACGGTATAACAGCAGTGCATTTGGAAGAATTCCGTAATCTTATATTTAGATATAAAGCCGAATTTGTTGTATATACGCATTTAGCAATCGATATCGAAATGCTTCAAATCATTCGTTTAACATATTTAAGTTAGTTAACCTTCTTTAACGTAATGAAGGTGATATAGAGCCATGGCGGCATAACGACAGTGCATTTAGAAGAATTCCGTAATCTTATATTTAGGTATAAAGCCGATTTTGTTGTACATACACATTTAGCAATCGATATCGAAATGCTTCAAATCATTAGTTTAACATATTTAAGTTAGTTAACCTTCTTTACCGTAATGAAGGTGATATAAAGCCATGGCGGCATAACGACAGTGCATTTAGAAGAATTCCGTAATCTTATATTTAGGTATAAAGTCGATTTTGTTGTATATACGCATCTAGCAATCGATATCGAAATGCTTCAAATCATTAGTTTAACATATTTAAGTTAATTAACCTTCTTTAACGTATTGAAGTTGATATAAAGCCATGGCGGCATAACGACAGTAGATTTGGAAGAATTCCGTAATCTTATATTTAGGTATAAGGTCGATTTTTTTGTATATACACATTTACCAATCGATATCGAAATGCTTCAAATCATTAGTTTAACATATTTAAGTTCGCTAACCTTCTTTAACGTAATGATGGTGATATAGAGCCACGGCGGCATAACGACAGTGCATTTAGAAGAATTCCGTAATCCTATATTTAGGTATAAAGTCGCTTTTCTTGTATATACACATTTAGCAATCGATATCGAAATGCTTCAAATCATTAGTTTAACATATTTACGTTAATAAACCTTATTTAACGAACGGAAGTTGGCTTAAAGCCATGGCCGCATAACGGCAGTGCATTTAGAAGAATTCCGTAATCTTATATTTATGTATAAAGTCGATTATCTTGTATATACACATTTAGCTATCGATATCGAAATGCATTAAATAACTGGTTTAGCATATTTAAGTTAATTAAACTTCTTTATCTTACTGAAGTTTACATAAAGCAATAACGGCATAACGGCAGTATATCTATATGAATTCCTTTATCTTATATGTAGGTATAAAGTCGATTTTGTTGTATATACACATTTAGCAATCGATATCGAAATGCTTTAAATCATTAGTTTAACATATTTAAGTTCGTTAACCTTCTTTAACGTAATGGAGGTGATATAAAGCCATGGCGGCATAACGACAGTAGATTTGGAAGAATTCCGTAATCTTATATTTATGTATAAGGTCGATTTTGTTGTATTTACACATTTAGCAATCGATATCGAGATGCTTCATATCATTAGTTTAAAATATTTAAGTTAATTAACCTTCTTTATCTTACTGAAGTTTACATAAAGCAATAACGGCATAACGGCAGTATATCTATATGAATTCCTTTATCTTATATTTAGGTATAAAGTCGCTTTTGTTGTACATACACATTTAGCAATCGATATCGAAATGCTTCAAATCATTAGTTTAACATATTTACGTTAATAAACCTTATTTAACGAACGGAAGTTGGCTTAAAGCCATGGCCGCATAACGGCAGTGCATTTAGAAGAATTCCGTTATCTTATATTTATGTATAAAGTCGATTATCTTGTATATACACATTTAGCTATCGATATCGAAATGCATTAAATAACTGGTTTAGCATATTTAAGTTAATTAACCTTCTTTATCTTACTGAAGTTTACATAAAGCAATAACGGCATAACGGCAGTATATCTATATGAATTCCTTTATCTTATATGTAGGTATAAAGTCGATTTTGTTGTACATACACATTTAGCAATCGATATCGAAATGTTTCAAATCATTAGTTTAACATATTTAAGTTCGTTAACCTTCTTTAACGTAATGGAGGTGATATAAAGCCATGGCGGCATAACGACAGTAGATTTGGAAGAATTCCGTAATCTTATATTTAGGTATAAGGTCGATTTTGTTGTATTTCAACACATTTAGCAATCGATATCGAGATGCTTCATATCATTAGTTTAACATATTTAAGTTAATTAACCTTCTTTATCTTACTGAAGTTTACATGAAGCAATAACGGCATAACGGCAGTATATCTATATGAATTCCTTTATCTTATATGTAGGTATAAAGTCGATTTTGTTGTATATACACATTTAGCAATCGATATCGAAATGCTTCAAATCATTAGTTTAACATATTTAAGTTAGTTAAACTTCTTTACCGTAATGAAGGTGATATAAAGCCATGGCGGCATAACGGCAGTGCATTTAAAAGAATTCCGTAATCTTATATTAGGTATAAATTCGATTTTGTTGTATATACGCATCTAGCAATCGATATCGAAATGCTTCAAATCATTAGTTTAACATATTTAAGTTAATTAACCTTCTTTAACGTATTGAAGTTGATATAAAGCCATGGCGGCATAACGAGAGTAGATTTGGAAGAATTCCGTAATCTTATATTTAGGTATAAGTTCGATTTTTTTGTATATACACATTTAGCAATCGATATCGAAATGCTTCAAATCATTCGTTTAACATATTTAAGTTAATTAACCTTCTTTATCCTACTGAAGTTTACATAAAGCCAAAACGGTATAACGGCAGTGCATTTGGAAGAATTCCGTAATCTTATATTTAGGTATAAAGTCGATTTTCTTGTATATACACATATAGCTTTCGATATCGAAATGCTTCAAATCATTCGTTTAACATATTTAAGTTAGTCAACCTTCTTTAACGTAATGAAGGTGATATAGAGCCATGGCGGCATAACGACAGTGCATTTAGAAGAATTCCGTAATCTTATATTTAGGTATAAAGTCGATTTTCTTGTATATACACATTTAGCTTTCGATATCGAAATGCTTCAAATCATTCGTTTAACATATTTAAGTTAGTCAACCTTCTTTAACGTAATGAAGGTGATATAGAGCCATGGCGGCATAACGACAGTGCATTTAGAAGCATTCCGTAATCTTATATTTAGGTATGAAGCCGATTTTGTTGTACATGCACATTTAGCAATCGATATCGAAATGCTTCAAATCATTAGTTTAACATATTTAAGTTAGTTAACCTTCTTTAACGTATTGAAGTTGGCATAAAGCTATGGCGGGATAACGGCAGTGCATGTAGAAGAATTCCGTAATCTTATATTTAGGTATAAAGTCGATTTTCATGTATTTACACATTTAGCAATCGATATCGAAATGCATCAAATAACTGGTTTAGCATATTTAAGTTAATTAACCTTCTTTATCTTACTGAAGTTTACATAAAGCAATAACGGCAGTATATTTATATGAATTCCGTTATCTTATATTTAGGTATAAAGTCGATTTTGTTGTACATACACATTTAGCAATCGACATCGAAATGCTTCAAATCATTAGTTTAACATATTTAAGTTAGTTAACCTTCTTTACCGTAATGAAGGTGCTATAAAGCCATGGCGGCATAACGACAGTGCATTTAGAAGAATTCCGTAATCTTATATTTAGGTATAAAGTCGATTTTGTTGTATATACGCATCTAGCAATCGATATCGAAATGCTTCAAATCATTAGTTTAACATACTTAAGTTAATTAACCTTCTTTAACGTATTGAAGTTGATGTAAAGCCATGGCAGCAAAACGACAATACATTTGAAAGAATTCCGTACTCTTATATTTATGTATAAAGTTGATTTTCTTGTATATACACATTTAGCAATCGATATCGAAATGCTTCAAATCATTAGTTTAATATATTTAAGTTAACAAACCTTCTTTAACGAACGGAAGTTGGCTTAAAGCCATGGCGGCATAACGGTAGTGCATTTAGAAGAATTCCGTAATCTTATATTAGGTATAAAGTCGATTTTCTTGTATATACACATTTAGCTATCGATATCGAAATGCTTCAAATCATTAGTTTAACATATTTAAGTTAATAAACCTTCTTTAACGAACGGAAGTTGGCTTAAAGCCATGGCGGCATAACGGCAGTGCATTTAGAAGAATTCCGTAATCTTATATTTAGGTAAAAAGTCGATTTTGTTGTACATACACATTTAGCAATCGATATTGAAATGCTTCAAATTATTAGTTTAACATATTTAATTAAATTAACCTTCGTTATCTTACTGAAGTTTACATAAAGCCAAAACGGTATAACGCCAGTGCATTTGGAAGAATTCCGTAAACTTATATTTAGGTAAAAAGTCTATTTTCTTGTATATACACATTTAGCTATCGATATCGAAATGCTTCATATCATTCGTTTAACATATTTAAGTTAGTTAACCTTCTTTAACGTAATGAAGGTGATATAAAGCCATGGCGGCATAACGACAGTGCATGTAGAAGAATTCCGCAATCTTATATTTATGTATAAAGTCGATTTTCTTGTATATACACATTTAGCAATCGATATCGAAATGCTTCAAATCATTAGTTTAACATATTTAAGTTCGCTAGCCTTCTTTAACGTAATGGAGGTGATATAAAGCCATGGCGGCATAACGACAGTGCATTTAGAAGAATTCCGTAATCTTATATTTAGGTATAAAGTCGCTTTTCTTGTATATACACATTTAGTAATCGATATCGAAATGCTTCAAATCATTAGTTTAACATATTTACGCTAACAAACCTTATTTAACGAACGGAAGTTGGCTTAAAGCCATGGCCGCATAACGGCAGTGCATGTAGAAGAATTCCGTAATCTTATATTTATGTATAAAGTCGATTATCTTGTATATACACATTTAGCTATCGATATCGAAATGCATTAAATAACTGGTTTAGCATATTTAAGTTAATTAACCTTCTTTATCTTACTGAAGTTTACATAAAGCAATAACGGCATAACGGCAGTATATCTATATGAATTCCTTTATCTTATATGTAGGTATAAAGTCGATTTTGTTGTACATACACATTTAGCAACCGATATCGAAATGTTTCAAATCATTAGTTTAACATATTTAAGTTCGTTAACCTTCTTTAACGTAATGGAGGTGATATAAAGCCATGGCGGCATAACGACAGTAGATTTGGAAGAATTCCGTAATCTTATATTTAGGTATAAGGTCGATTTTGTTGTATTTACACATTTAGCAATCGATATCGAGATGCTTCAAATCATTAGTTTTAAATATTTAAGTTAATTAACCTTCTTTATCTTACTGAAGTTTACATAAAGCAATAACGGCATAACGGCAGTATATCTATATGAATTCCTTTATCTTATATTTAGGTATAAAGTCGATTTTGTTGTACATACACATTTAGCAATCGATATCGAAATGCTTCAAATCTTTAGTTTAACATATTTAAGTTAGTTAACCTTCTTTACCGTAATGAAGGTGATATAAAGCCATGGCGGCATAACGACAGTGCATTTAGAAGAATTCCGTAATCTTATATTTAGGTATAAATTCGATTTTGTTGTATATACGCATCTAGCAATCGATATCGAAATGCTTCAAATCATTAGTTTAACATATTTAAGTTAATTAACCTTCTTTAACGTATTGAAGTTGATATAAAGCCATGGCGGCATAACGACAGTAGATTTGGAAGAATTCTGTAATCTTATATTTAGGTATAAGTTCGATTTTTTTGTATATACACATTTAGCAATCGATATCGAAATGCTTCAAATCATTCGTTTAACATATTTAAGTTAATTAACCTTCTTTATCCTACTGAAGTTTACATAAAGCCAAAACGGTATAACGGCAGTGCATTTGGAAGAATTCCGTAATCTTATATTTAGGTATAAAGTCGATTTTCTTGTATATACACATTAAGCTTTCGATATCGAAATGCTTCAAATCATTCGTTTAACATATTTAAGTTAGTCAACCTTCTTTAACGTAATGAAGGTGATATAGAGCCATGGCGGCATAACTACAGTGCATTTAGAAGAATTCCGTAATCTTATATTTAGGTATGAAGCCGATTTTGTTGTACATACACATTTAGCAATCGATATCGAAATGCTTCAAATCATTAGTTTAACATATTTAAGTTAGTTAACCTTCTTTAACGTATTGAAGTTGGCATAAAGCTATGGCGGGATAACGGCAGTGCATGTAGAAGAATTCCGTAATCTTATATTTAGGTATAAAGTCGATTTTCATGTATTTACACATTTAGCAATCGATATCGAAATGCATCAAATAACTGGTTTAGCATATTTAAGTTAATTAACCTTCTTTATCTTACTGAAGTTTACATAAAGCAATAACGGCATAACGGCAGTATATTTATATGAATTCCGTTATCTTATATTTAGGTATAAAGTCGATTTTGTTGTACATACACATTTAGCAATCGATATCGAAATGCTTCAAATCATTAGTTTAACATATTTAAGTTAGTTAACCTTCTTTACCCTAATGAAGGTGCTATAAAGCCATGGCGGCATAACGGTAGTGCATTTAGAAGAATTCCGTAATCTTATATTAGGTATAAAGTCGATTTTCTTGTATATACACATTTAGCTATCGATATCGAAATGCTTCAAATCATTAGTTTAACATATTTAAGTTAATAAACCTTCTTTAACGAACGGAAGTTGGCTTAAAGCCATGGCGGCATAACGGCAGTGCATTTAGAAGAATTCCGTAATCTTATATTTAGGTAAAAAGTCGATTTTGTTGTACATACACATTTAGCAATCGATATCGAAATGCTTCAAATCATTAGCTTAACATATTTAAGTTAGTCAACCTTCTTTAACGTATTGAAGTTGATATAAAGAAATGGCGGCATAACGACAGTGCATTTAGATGAATTCCGTAATCTTATATTTAGGTATAAAGTCGATTTTGTTGTATATACACATTAGCAATCGATATCGAGATGGTTCAACTCATTAGTTTAAGATATTTAAGTTAATTAACCTTATTTTTCCTACGGAAGTGTACGTAAAGCCATAACGGTATAACGGCAGTGCATTTGGAAGAATTCCGTAATCTTATATTTAGGTATAAAGTCGATTTTCTTTTATATACACCTTTAGATATCGATATCGAAATGCTTCAAATCATTAGTTTAACATATTTAAGTTAGTTAACCTTCTTTAACGTAATGAAGGTGATATAAAGCCATGGCGGCATAACGACAGTGCATTTAGAAGAATTCCGTAATCTTATATTTAGGTATAAAATCGATTTTCTTGTATATACACATTTAGCAATCGATAACGAAATGCTTCAAATCATTAGTTTAACATATTTAAGTTAAATAGCCTTCTTTAGCATAATGAAGGTGACATAAAGCCATGGCGGCATAACGACAGTACATTTGGAGGAATTCCGTAATCTTATGTTTAGGTATAAATTCGATTTTCTTTTACATACACATTTAGCAAGCGATATCGAAATGCTTCAAATCATTAGTTTAACAAATTTAAGTTAATTAACCTTCTTTAACGTATTGAAGTTGATATAAAGCCATGGCGGCATAACGACAGTACATTTGGAAGAATTCCGTAATCTTATATCTAGGAATAAAGTCGATTTCCTTTTATATATGCATTAAGCAATCGATATCGAAATGCTTCAAATAACTGGTTTAACATATTTAAGTTAATAAACCTTCTTTAACGAACGGAAGTTGGCTTATAGCCATGGCGGCATAACGGCAATGCATTTAGAAGAATTCCGTTATCGTGTATTTATGTATAGGGTCGATTTTCTTAAATATTCACATTTAGCAATCGATAACGAAATGCTTTAAATCATTAGTTTAACATATTTAAGTTAATTAACCTTCTTTATCCTACTGAAGTTTACATAAAGCCAAAACGGTATAACAGCAGTGCATTTGGAAGAATTCCGTAATCTTACATTTAGGTATAATGTCGATTTTCTTTTATATACACATTTAGATATCTATATCGAAATGCTTCAAATCATTCGTTTAACATATTTAAGTTAGTTAACCTTCTTTAACGTAATGAAGGTGATATAAAGCCATGGCGGCATAACGACAGTGCATTTAGAAGAATTCCGTAATCTTATATTTATGCATAAAGTCGATTTTCTTGTATATACACATTTAGCAATCGATATTGAAATGCTTCAAATCATTAGTTTAACATATTTAATTAAATTAACCTTCGTTATCTTACTGAAGTTTACATAAAGCCAAAACGGTATAACGCCAGTGCATTTGGAAGAATTCCGTAAACTTATATTTAGGTAAAAAGTCTATTTTCTTGTATATACACATTTAGCTATCGATATCGAAATGCTTCAAATCATTCGTTTAACATATTTAAGTTAGTTAACCTTCTTTAACGTAATGAAGGTGATATAAAGCCATGGCGGCATAACGACAGTGCATTTAGAAGAATTCCGTAATCTTATATTTAGGTATAAAGTTGATTTCCTTGTATATACACATTTAGCAATCGATATCGAAATGCTTCAAATCATTCGTTTAACATATTTAAGTTCGATAACCTTCTTTAACGTTGTTTAGGCCAGCGCCTAATTTCTTTTTACCACCCCCTAGTGAGTATATAACAAACCATTGCCAGTTAGCTGTTAATAGTTTTCACTCAACTGTTAATAGCTTTCATTCAAATGGCAATGGTTTCGTTGAAAACTCCCACTTAGCAAGTGATCCTGCTAGTGAGGCTAAAGTACTTTTTGTTTAGAGAGCGAAGCGAGGCAAGACGTTTTTCCGCCGTCCACCACAACAAGCATCACCACAAGCACAAACCATAAATGTAAGTAATTTTTGGTAATCACAAATTAATAAAATAAAAATCTCAAACATTTTAATTTGTTATATGAAACACAAACTTTGTGGTTTTATTCACTAATACACTTCTGTTTTCCCGTTTTTCATATTCTCAACGATCGACGCATCGTTCATAAATTCACTCGTCGAACGTTCGAGATATATTCATGGTCCTTCGAGCCGGATCAAACAAGTTTTTGGCACTGTAAACCATAAATCGGACAATTAACACCGATCTCTGTTGCACAAACACAAACGAGGCGCTGCACACCAACGGACAATTAACACCGATTCTTGTTTCACTTCACAGCAACGCAGCAAACCATGTACGTGATTGATTTAATATCACTGGGTTACAAATCGTTTTAAAAGAAAAAATAAAATAAAAATAGTTGGTTTTAATCGCATTTATTGGTGACAAATCGTTTATAAAAGTGACAAAGTGACTAGTGTTTTTAGTGTTTCAGTGGGATAATTACAAAAGCAAAATCATCCATAAGTGCACGGTTACGTTTACCGGATTTTGTGCGGTAGTATTTTTTCTCGTATATATTTTTTTTTCTCTCATATACATATCACTTGTGGCACTAATTTTTTGATTTTTGTCATCTTTTCGATTTTGTGCGGTAATACTTTTTCGCATATTTTCACATATCACTTACGGCATTAATTTTTTTGATTTTTATCATTTTTTCGATTTTGTGCGGCAATACTTTTTCACATATTTTCACATATCACTTACGGCACTGATTTTCTTTTGATTCTTTCTCTATTTGTTGAAGAAATTTGTGTTTTTGTTTCTATTTTTCACTGAGACACTGCACTTTTTTCACCTTTAAACACTTTTATTTAACAAATTGATTTTCGTCGGCGTATCTTGGGTGGCGAGCCATATAAAGTGGCATCTTTATACATACGCACGTACGACTACACATATATATTCTCGTTTTTTGTTGGCAGTGGTGTGCTGCAACTCATATACAGGGTAGGCCATTTAAAGTTGACCCATTTGTTTCTAAAAAAAAAGAACAAAAGAAAACAATGTTTTTTGTTCATTTCAAAAATAATTTATTTTGGTCTAAGGGGATTTGTTTCAGCTATTATTTAAAAATTAGATCGCGTAAATGGGCACCTTTAGCTTTGACAGCTAAATGCACTCTTCTTTCGACATTTTCCATGACTTTGGCCAATGTTTCGGATGATATGGCGGCTGTTTCACGTCGAATGTTGGCTTTCAGTTGAGCTAAGGTCTTTGGCTTATTAGCGTATACCTTGGATTTCAAATAACCCCACAAATAAAAGTCTGGTGGCGTCAAATCTGGTGATCTCGGTGGCCAGTCAACATCACCATTTTTCGATATCAATCGCCCGGGGAAAAATGGTCGCAATAAATTGATTGTTGGTCGAGCTGTATGGCATGTAGCCCCGTCCTGTTGAAACCAGAAGTTATCCATGTAATTTTCGCGAATAATGGGTATCACAAAATCCGTTATCATGGCTCGATAACGCTCACCATTGACTGTTGTCGTGGCTCCATCATCGTCTTCGAAAAAATCCAGTCCGATGATCATATTCGCGCAAACACCGCACCAAACTGTTACTTTTTGGTCGTAAAGAGGCTGTTCTTCAATTAATTGAGGATTTTTGGTGGCATAAAATCGGCAATTTTGCTTGTTTACGCCTCCATTCAACGAGAAATGTGCCTCGTCTGACATGATGAGTTTTCGCCAAAAGTCAAGTTCGTTTTCAGCCATTTCGATGGCCCATTTGCCAAAATTAAGGCGTCGCGGATAATCAGCTGGGTTTAGTTTTTGTGCCATTTGAATTTTATATGGAAACATCTTCAAATCTTTATGAATTATGCGTCGGAGAGTGGTGCGAGAGATGTCTAATTCCTGAGAGCGGCGATAACTCGATGTCGATGGAGTCTCCTCAATACTGGCTCGTACAGCTTCGATATTTTCATCAGAACGTCTTGTGCGTCGTCTGGATGAATGACTGGCATTACTGAGATTACCGGTGTTCACAAATTTTGCGTATAAAGAATTAATTGTGTTCTTAACTGGAGCACTTTTCACTTTATTTTTTTTGCGAAACGCACGTTGAGTTAACACAATTGAAAAGTTATTTTGAATATAAAGCTGAACAATTTCAGCGCGTTCTTTTGGAGTGTACTGTTCCATGGTATAAATTGTCTTCGAATGACGCTTCTAACGCGGTATGACATTAGCCGATTTGTCAGCGCTGTTAAAAGTTACAGCGTTGCCAGATGGGTCAACTTTAAATGGCCTACCCTGTATATATTAAATAAAGTACCAAAGCCAGATACACTGCGATATCGGCTACTATAGTTAAAAATTTTGTTTGCTAAAATATATCCAATAAATTAAATATTATTGACTAGCCAGATATATTGCGATATCGGCTAAAACAGTCAAAAAATTTTCTTTTTTCTATTTTCTTGTTTGGTTGGCAGTGGTGTGCTGCGAATAAAAATTTACAATAGTGGGGAATTATTTCCAAAACGATTCCCATATTCTTTAGATCAAAGTCTGCTCAGTCTTGAGTATTACTCTATTCCTTTAAATTTAAATTTGAATTTTCAATTCTTCTTGTTACTTATATCGAAACCATGGAAGCTTTCATGCGCTTAGTAGACTACGTTGTCGAATACGAGTCTGAATTCAGTGCTGCATCAAAGGACATCTCGAAGAACGCTTTTGTGATGCAACAAGACGAGCTGAGAGAGATGTGGTGCAAAGCGAAAGCTGCCCATGACGACCTCAACAGCAAAGGGGACATGTCCTCAAAGGACTATGCCCTTATTAAAAAAAAATTCAAGCTAGGTGGGCAATGCTACATACGTTGCATGGGGGCAATGAAGGATATGTCTGAGATCCTCTCAACCCCCAAAGACCCCGAAAAATCTGTTGAGGTAGACAGTAACCACTCCCTTCCGCCTTGCGATACGGATGTTTTCAAAGGGGACTACTTTTCATGGCCAACATTCCGGGATATGTTCACGGCCGTATACATCAAAAGCACGCGCCTGTCACCTGTTGAGAAATTATACCATCTCAACAAAAAGACACAAGGGGAGGCGAAGGTTTTTGTATCATAATGCCCGCTAACAAATGATGGCTTTGCAATGGCGTGGAAGGGATTGATTGATATGTACGAGAATGAGCGAATTCTTGTCGAAACCCAAGTCGACATACTGCTCGACTTACCGTCAATCGACAAGGAGTGCTCAAGCTCGATAAAGTGGCTACAGCGGGAGATCAACAGCTGCATCTCCTGCCTGACAGCCAATAAAGTGGACATTGGGAACTGGGACCCAATCATAATCCGCATTTGTTCTAAGAGACTGCCACAGGCAACATTGGCCCTATGGGAACAGTCTGTAAAGAACAAGACCAAGACATCGAAGTGGGAGGAATTGGACAACTTCCTCACGGATAGATACCGTGATTTGGAGGCAATAGAACGTGCCAAGAAATCGTCCAATTCCGTAAAGCCTGTCAGTGCACCCACACAGAATAAATACAACAACAATAGCCATCAGAACAGACTCGGCGTCTTCCAAGTAAGCGTTGAGAAATCAACATGTCTGATGTGCAAAAGTGCAGATCACAAATTAAGATCTTGCCCCATGTTTCTTAACATGGCACCAGCGGACAGGATCAAGTTCGCTAAGCGCAACAATCTCTGCATCAATTGCCTCGGCTTTGGGCATTTAGTGTCGCAATGCACCAGTGCATTCAACTGCAACACGTGCCACGCGAGGCATCACACACTCCTACATTTGAGGACAGTGCAGCCTAGCAGCTCATCTACGCCGTCGGACGAGATTCCGTCTACGTCCAGGCAAGCGCAGCAGAAGCGCAACTTCAACAAGTCGAAAGGCAAGCCAACGACTCAAGTACAGTCGTGCTTCGCTAACAGCGACAAAGGTGTCTTGTTAGGAACGGCACAAATAAATATAAATTACAGCGGCGTTACCTATGCCGCAAGAGCACTCATCGACTCCGGGTCAGAGTGCTCTTTCATCACAGAAAGGCTGAAGCGTAGAATCAGGTGTCCGGCATCAACAACACCGTATCTGCGCAAGTGAAGGAAGCATGTAGTGTCGAGTTGCGGTCACCAATTGACCCACTTGTATCAATCACAACGAACATGATGGTTCTGCCGAAATTAACGGGAAACTTGCCGACTTGCCATATTAGCGCACTAACTCGGCAGGCTTTCCCAGATCTCACGTTGGCGGATAAGAGGTTCTTCGTCAATGAACCCGTGGACGTCATACTCGGTGGTGACGTCTATCCCCAGATTATGCTGGATGGTATACGCAAGAACGTGCTGGGATCACTCCTTGCGCAAGAGACCGTGTTCGGTTGGATAGTCACAGGGCGTCCTAATACAGGGTAGGCCATTTAAAGTTGACCCATTTGTTTCTAAAAAAAAAGAACAAAAAAAAAACAATGTTTTTTGTTCATTTCAAAAATAATTTATTTTGGTCCAAGGGGATTTGTTTCAGCTAATATTTAAAAATTAGATCGCGTAAATGGGCACCTTTAGCTTTGACAGCTAAATGCACTCTTTTTTCGACATTTTCCATGACTTTGGCCAATGTTTCGGATGATATGGCGGCTGTTTCACGTCGAATGTTGGCTTTCAGTTGAGCTAAGGTCTTTGGCTTATTAGCGTATACCTTGGATTTCAAATAACCCCACAAATAAAAGTCTGGTGGCGTCAAATCTGGTGATCTCGGTGGCCAGTCAACATCACCATTTTTCGATATCAATCGCCCGGGGAAAAATGGTCGCAATAAATTGATTGTTGGTCGAGCTGTATGGCATGTAGCCCCGTCCTGTTGAAACCAGAAGTTATCCATGTCATTTTCGCGAATAATGGGTATCACAAAATCCGTTATCATGGCTCGATAACGCTCACCATTGACTGTTGTCGTGGCTCCATCATCGTCTTCGAAAAAATACGGTCCGATGATCATATTCGCGCAAACACCGCACCAAACTGTTACTTTTTGGTCGTAAAGAGGCTGTTCTTCAATTAATTGAGGATTTTCGGTGGCATAAAATCGGCAATTTTGCTTGTTTACGCCTCCATTCAACGAGAAATGTGCCTCGTCTGACATGATGAGTTTTCGCCAAAAGTCAAGTTCGTTTTCAGCCATTTCGATGGCCCATTTGCCAAAATTAAGGCGTCGCGGATAATCAGCTGGCCTTAGTTTTTGTGTCATTTGAATTTTATATGGAAACATCTTCAAATCTTTATGAATTATGCGTCGGAGAGTGGTGCGAGAGATGTCTAATTCCTGAGAGCGGCGATAACTCGATGTCGATGGAGTCTCCTCAATACTGGCTCGTACAGCTTCGATATTTTCATCAGAACGTCTTGTGCGTTGTCTGGATGCATGACTGGCATTACTGAGATTACCGGTGTTCACAAATTTTGCGTATAAAGACTTAATTGTGTTCTTAACTGGAGCACTTTTCACTTTATTTTTTTTGCGAAACGCATGGTATAAATTGTCTTCGAATGACGCTTCTAACGCGGTATGACATTAGCCGATTTGTCAGCGCTGTTAAAAGTTACAGCGTTGCCAGATGGGTCAACTTTAAATGGCCTACCCTGTACAATTAAGCCAACCAACACTTGCGTCTCGTATTACACCGAAATATCGCTGGAAAAGCGGTTAGCTTCGTTCTGGGAGTTGGAAGAGATGTCCAAGGAGAGGAAGTTAAGCGAGGAGGACAGGTATTGCGAAGAGCTCTATAAGAAGACAGCGAAGCGAAATGAAGACGGGAAGTACGTTGTATCGCTACCATTCAGGAAAGACTATCCGGTCAACATTAGTCTAGGTAGTTCCTTAAAGATTGCGTACTCCCAGTTTTATCGCAATGAAGCTCGGTTGTCAAGAGACGAAAACCTGAAAAAAGAATACAACAGGGTATTAAACGAATATGTTGAGCTGGGTCATATGGCAAGGATACATACCAATCAAACGGCCGACTCTAGTAACAACTATTACCTGCCTCACCACGCCGTAAAGAAGGAAGAGAGCACATGGACAAAGGTGCGTGTGGTGTTCAATGCATCGCAAGCGACTTCAAACGGCACTTCGCTGAATGACATCCTTCTCCCCGGTCCAGTTCTTCAAGCAGATCTGACCATCTTAATTCTGCGATGGCGTTTATTTAAATACGTCTTCAATAGCGATATTGAGAAGATGTATCGCCAAATCCTGTTGAAAGCTGATCAAACGAAGTACCAGCGAATCGTTTTCCGCAACCATCCGACCGAACAAACCAATATTTTTGAATTGAAGACGGTGACGTTCGGAATCAACTGCGCTCCTTATCTGGCAATAAGGACGTTACACCAATTAGCTGACGACGTTGAAAGCTCACTACCAGTAGCCTCAAACATCCTCAGGAAATGCATGTATGTTGATGATGTCTTAGCAGGTGGACACTCTATAGAAGCTGCAATTAAAGCTAGGAATGAGATTAGAACAGCATTGGAGTCAGCAGGTTTCCCATTAAGAAAATGGACAGCCAACTGTGGAGGAATTTTACAAGGCCTTCCAAAAGACCACCTGCGAAACAAAGAGTTTTTAGACTTCGAAGACACAAGTGATGTCAAGGCTCTTGGGATAAGGTGGAATGCGCACACTGACTTCTTCTATTTTAAAACAAAACCTATACTCAGCCCAGAATCATATACAAAGTGAGCTATCCTCTCAGATATCGCCAAACTGTTTGACCCATTAGGATGGCTAGCACCGATAATAGTCACAGCCAACATATTTGGTTAGAAGGAACACAATGGGACGAGGTTGTATCTCCTCCCACATTGGATCGTTGGCACACATTCTTGGATAACCACAAGTACATAAGCAACATTAAAATTCCACGATGGGTCCACTTCTCGCCAACGAACGATGTCTCCATTCATGGTTTCTGCGATGCATCAGAGAGAGCATACGCAGCAACGGTCTACCTGCGCGTAAGGACAAGCAACGAAGTTTTCGTCAGCCTACTATTGGCAAAAACCAGAGTAGCGCCTGTCAAAACTATCTCTTTACCGCGTCTGGAACTGTGCGGCGCCGTATTACTGGCCGAAACAGTTGAATCTGTCGTCAACAACCTGGAGCTGAATCATCTTAAACTTAAACTATGGACGGATTCGACCATCGTTCTCGCACGGATTCGCAAGCCACCATGTTCATGGTCAACGTTTGTGTCCCATAGAGTGACAAAGATTATAGAAAAGGTTGGCAACGCAAATTGGAATCATGTCGATTCAGGATCTAACCCTGCAGACTTAGCCAGTCGGGAACTTATAGCACAGGATTTGGTGGAAAACACCTTGTGGTGGCAGGGACCTTCTTGGCTGCAAGAAGATCAATCCAAATGGCCATTACGACAAAATGACTACGAGACGACAATAGAGGAAAAACAGGTACGTGTACATGCTTGTACAACAATACAGGGGAATTCTAACGACATTTTTGACCGTTTTTCTAGTTTGCCGAGAGCTTTGAGAGTGTTATCATATGTTAAGAGATTCTCTCGAAGAACTCATCCAAACACAAAGGCTTCTTTTCAACAAAAGTCTTGCTTAATTTCATCCGAAGAAATTAAAGCAACGACAAGACGTTTGATAATAAATACGCAGAAGCAGAAGTATGGTCAAGAGTATGGTTGTTTGAAATCCGGTAAGCCCATCGATGTAAAAAGTCAAATCCTCTCTCTTAATCCATTCCTCGATAAAGATCAAGTGATGAGAACTGGTGGCCGTCTCGGTGCGTCTCTCGACTTGTCATACAATGAGCGCCATCCAATTATCCTTCCATACAACTGCGTATTGTCTCGTCTAATAATCCAGTTTATTCATCAAGTCTCCTTACATGGAGAAAATCAGCTGATGTTACGGCTAACGCGGGCTCAGTATTGGATTCCAAGGGTGAAAAACTTGATCCGATCCATCATCCATAACTGCAAGACGTGCACGATCTTCAAAAAACGCGCTCAGACGTAACTTATGGGTGCACTTCCGTCCGAACGATCCACATTTTCACGCGCTTTTACGAATACGGGGGTAGATTTCGCGGGTCCGTTCGAAATAAAAAGCTACCGTGGAAGAGGATGCCGTGTATCCATAGGGTATGTCTGTCTGTTTGTCTGTTTTACAACAAGGGCCATCCACCTGGTGGCCACTACCGATTTATCAACACAGTCATTTTTAGCAGCTCTCTCTAGATTCGTTTCTAGAAGAGGTTGCCCTAAGAATATTTATTCTGACAATGGTACAAACTTCGTTGGAGCATCGAGATCCCTAAGGTCCGAACTTAAAGCCTTCATGGCCGATGCTCGCAACAATGCTATCTCAAAGTATAGCCACCAAGCTCTTAAATGGCATTTCATACCTGCTGCCGCTCCTCATATGGGCGGACTTTGGGAAGCAGGTGTGAAAAGCTTTAAGAGTCATTTCCGCAAGATTGCGTCTGGGCAAAAATACACTCTTGAAGAGTTTAACACACTCTTATGCCGAATTGAATCTTGCCTTAATTCGCGACCATTAAGCCCAGCCTCAAACGAACCTACTGATTTGGAGCCACTTACTCCAGGACATTTTTTGGTCGGCGGACATCTCATGGCCCCACCAGAACCGGATATAAATGAAAGCAGTGCCTCTATCGTAAATAGATGGCAAAAACTTAAGGCCTTACATCAATCCTTCTGCAAAAGGTGGAAAACCGAATACTTGAATGAAATGCAGAAGCGCATTAAATGGAAACATTCCAAAACAAATTTAAAGACAGGTGACCTTGTCGTCATCAAGGAAGACAATTTGTCACCGAACGAGTGGAGATTGGGTAGGATTGTCAATATACACCCAGGTGCTGATACCCGAGTGCGAGTAGTTGACATTATCACTGAAAAAGGCCAAGTTACAAGACCGCTTGCCAAATTGGTCTTACTACCACCCTACGAGGAGGAGAACTTGGATGCACACCCTACTCAACACAACCGTTCCCCAGCCACATCGGAAGCCTAGCTTTCCGACACACTTACTACGATCTCACAAAAAATCAATTCATTCAAAAATTAAATAAATATATAATAAATATTTTATACACTCAAAGCATGTATTTTTTTTTTTTTTTTGAAGTACTACGAGTTAATTTCCATTATTGAACCATAGACTAAGCGAAGCATATAAGAATATGTGTATATAAATGACAACTACACGAAGTTCAATCAATCGGCAATTATTAAAATAATAAGTACATGATTTAGGATTTCAGCAAACGTTTCTCACAACATTTGATTTTTGCACGTTTACATCGAAATATTTGTTTTAATCTGGCCTATTGTTAACGTCATATTTACTTGTGTGTCATTTTTTTTCGTACTTACTTGTGTATGGTGGTTCGGACGGATCCATCTTGTTGATCCGAACGATCAGTTGTACATACACCATCTGAAAATTCAGGCGATTGTATTACAGAATAATAATAATATATAAACAATATATTGAATATTTACTTTCTAGCCTACGCATAGAGGGTTGTTCATACATATTTAGGTTTTTAAAATTGCTCGGAAAGGAGATCACATATTTTGCGGGCGACGGTTTTCTAGCTAGCGCGTATAGTAAGTCGAAACATCTGCGCTTGTTTATTTCAGTTTTATTCCGTAAATCTGTAAGTAAAAAAAAATACTTTAATAAATATGCAAATTTCATTACGTTCACTTGCTTACCTTTCCTGCTGCCATAAGTTGGCCTTCGCCGATGACGATGAACTAAGATGTACAGCAAAAACATGATTTTATACCGATTTCGTGATATTCTTATTTCATCGTTTCCTACACGCAGTTTATTGAAAAAAAAAAAACTATACCGAAAAGTAGATACTATGATTTGAACTTGCAAATAAATTTGGTCGAAATCTCCTCTCTATCGCCATTTAGTTGTTATATTATGGTTTTTATAATTAATTTTTTTACACCTAAATATAAGATTACGGAATTCTTCTAAATGCACTGTCGTTAGGCCGCCATGGCTTTATATCACCTTCATTACGTTAAAGAAGGTTAATTATTTTAAATATGTTAAACTAATGATTTGAAGAATTTCGATATCGATTGCTAAATGCGTATATACAACAAATTCGGCTTTATATCTAAATATAAGATTACGGAATTCTTCGAAATACACTGCCGTTATGCCGTTATGGCTTTATATAATTTTCAGTACGTTAAAGAAATTTAATTTACTTAAATATGCTAAACTAATGATTTGAAGCATTTCGATATTGATTGAAGAATGTGTATGTACAAGAAAATCGATTTTATACCTAAATAAAAGATTACGGAATTCTCTCAAACATACGGCCGTTATGCCGTTATGGCTTTATGTAAACTTCAGTAAGATAAAGAAGGTTAATTAACCTACATAAATATGCTAAACCAGCATCTCGATATTGCTAAATGCCTATATACAACAAAATCGAACTTATACCTAAATATAAGATTACGGAATTTTTCTAAATGCACTGTCGTTATGTCGCCATGGCTTTATATCACCTTCATTACGTTAAAGAAGGTTAATTAACTTAAATATGTTAAATTAATGATTTGAAGATTTTCGATATCGATTGCTAAATGTGTAAATACAAGAAAATCGACTATATACCTAAATATAAGATTACGGAATTCTTCTACATGCACTGTCGTTATGCCGCCATGGCTTTATATAACCTTCATTACGGTAAAGAAGGTTAATTATTTTAAATATGTTAAACTAATGATTTGAAGAATTTCGATATCGATTGCTAAATGCGTATATACAACAAATTCGGCTTTATACCTAAATATAAGATTACGGAATTCTTCTACATGCACTGCCGTTATGCCGCCATGGCTTTATGTTAACTTCAGTGCGTTAAAGAAACTTTATTAACTTAAATATATTAAACTAATGATTTGAAGCATTTCGATATCGATTGCTAAATGAGTATATACAATAAAACCGACTTTATACCTAAATATAAGATTACGGAATTCTTCAACATGCACTGTCGTTATGCCGCCATGGCTTTATGTTAACTTCAGTGCGTTAAAGAAGCTTTATTAACTTTAATATATTAAACTAATGATTTGAAGCATTTCGATATCGATTGCTAAATGTGTATGTACAAGAAAATCGATTTTATACCTAAATAAAAGCTTACGGAATTCACCCAAATATACTGCCGTTATGCCGTTATGGCCTTACGTAAACTTCACTAAGATAAAGAAGGTTAATTAACCTAAATATGCTAAACCAGTTATTTGAAGCATTTCGATATCGATTGCTTAATGCGTATATACAACAAAATCGACTTTATACCTAAATATAAGATTACGGAATTCTTCTACATGCACTGCCGTTATGCCGCCATGGCTTTATGCTAACTTCAGTGCGTTAAAGAAGCTTTATTAACTTTAATATATTAAACTAATGATTTGAAGCATTTCGATATCGATTGCTAAATGAGTATATGCACGAAAATCGACTTTATACCTAAATATAAGATTTCGTAATTCTTCTAAATGCACTGCCGTTATGCCGTTAAGGCTTTTGTAGACTTCAGTAAAATAAAGATGTTTTATTAACTTAAATATAGTAAACTAATGATTTGAGGCATGACGATATCGATTGCTAAATGTGTATATACAACAAAATCGACTTTATACTTAAATATAAGATTACGGAATTCTTCTACATGCACTGCCGTTATGCCGCCATGGCTTTATATTAACTTCAGTGCGTTAAAGAAACTTTATTAACTTAAATATATTAAACTAATGATTTGAAGCATTTCGATATCGATTGCTAAATGAGTATATACAATAAAACCGACTTTATACCTAAATATAAGATTACGGAATTCTTCTAAATGCACTGCAGTTATACCGTTAAAGCTTTATGAAGACTTCAGTGCGTTAAAGAAGGTTAATTAACTTAAATATGTTAAACCAATGGTTTGAAGCATGTCGATATCAATTGCTAAATGCGTATATACAAGAAAATCGACTTTATACCTAAATATAAGATAACGTAATTCTTCTAAATGCACTGCCGTTATACCGCCATGGCTTTACATCACCTTCATTACGTTAAAGAAGGTTAATTATTTTAAATATGTTAAACTAATGATTTGAAGCATTTTGATATCGATTGCTATATGCGTATATACAAGAAAATCGACTTTATACCTAAATATAAGATAACGTAATTCTTCTAAATGCACTGCCGCTATGCTGTTATGGCTTTATGTAAACTTCAGTAAGATAAAGAAGGTTAATTAACCTAAATATGCTAAACCAGTTATATAAAGCATTTCTCTATCGATTGCGAAAAATATATATACAAGAAAATCGACTTTATACCTAAATATAAGATTTCGGAATTCTTCCGCATTTACTGCCGTTATCCCGCCATGGCTTTATATCACCTTCAATACGTTAAAGAAGGTTAATTATTTTAAATATGTTAAACTAATGGTTTGAAGCATTTCGATATCGATTGCTAAATGTGTAAATAAAAGAAAATCGACTTTATACCTAAAACTAAAATTATAACTTTTCGGAATTATTCTAAATGCACTGGCGTTATACCTTTAAGGCTTTATGTAGACTTCAGTAAGCTAAAAAGCGTTTATTATCTTAATATGTTAAACTATTGATTTGAAGCATTTCGATATCGATAGCTAAATGCGTATATACAAGAAAATCGACTTTATACCTAAATATGAGATTACGGAATTCTTCTACATGCACTGCCGTTATGCCGCCATGGCTATATGCCAACTTCAGATCGTTAAAGAAGGTTTATTAACTTAAATATGTTAAACTTATGAGATGAAGCATTTCGATATCGATTGCTTAATGTGTATATACAACAAAATCGACCTTATACCTAAATATAAGATTACGGAATTCTTCCAAATGCACTGCCGTTATACCGTTATGGCTTTATGTAAACTTCAGTAAGATAAAGAAGGTTAATTAACTTAAATATGTTAAACTAATGATTTGAAGCATTTTGTTATCGATTGCTAAAAGTGCATATACAAGAAAACCGACTTTATACCTAAATATAAGACTACGGACTTCTTCTAAATGCACTGCCGTTATGCCGCCATGGCTTTATATCAACTTCAATACGTTAAAGAAGGTTAATTAACTTAAATATATTAAACTAATGATTTGAAGCATTTCGATATCGCTTGCTAAATGTATACATACAAGAAAATCAAATTTATACCTAATTATAAGATAACGGAATTCTTCT
The DNA here is from genome assembly GCA_027475135.1 of Bactrocera correcta. Taxonomy (NCBI): domain Eukaryota; kingdom Metazoa; phylum Arthropoda; class Insecta; order Diptera; family Tephritidae; genus Bactrocera; species Bactrocera correcta. The sequence goes on along the minus strand of JAPZAG010001280.1, from coordinate 8,124 downwards.
AAATGCACTGCCGTTATGCCGTTAAGGCTTTATGTAGACTTCAGTAAGACAGAGAGGGTTAATTAACTTGAATATGTTAAACTAATGATTTGAAGCATTTCGATATCGATTGCTAAATATGTAAATACAAGAAAATCAACTTTATACCTAAATATAAGAATACGGAATTCTTCTAAATGCACTGTCGTTAGGCCGCCATGGCTTTATATCACCTTCATTACGTTAAAGAAGGTTAATTATTTTAAATATGTTAAACTAATGATTTGAAGAATTTCGATATCGATTGCTAAATGCGTATATACAACAAATTCGGCTTTATATCTAAATATAAGATTACGGAATTCTTCGAAATACACTGCCGTTATGACGTTATGGCTTTATATAAATTTCAGTGCGTTAAAGAAGGTTAATTTACTTAAACATGCTAAGATGTATGTACAAGAAAATCGATTTTATACCTAAATAAAAGATAACGGAATTCTCTCAAACATACTGCCGTTATGCCGTTATGGCCTTACGTAAACTTCAGTAAGATAAAGAAGGTTAATTAACCTAAATATGCTAAACCAGTTATTTGAAGCATTTCGATATCGATTGCTAAATGCGTATATACAACAAAATCGAATTTATACCTAAATATAAGATTACGGAGTTCTTCTAAATGCACTGTCGTTAGGCCTCCATGGCTTTATATCACTTTCATTACGTTAAAGAAGGTTAATTATTTTAAATATGTTAAACTAATGATTTGAAGAATTTCAATATCGATTGCTAAATGCGTATATACAACAAATTCAGCTTTATATCTAAATATAAGATTACGGAATTCTTCGAAGTACACTGCCGTTATGCCGTTATGGCTTTATATAAATTTCAGTACGTTATAGGACGTTAATTTACTTAAATATGCTAAACTAATGATTTGAAAATTTCGATATCGATTGCTAAATGTGTATGTACAACAAAATCGACTTTATACCTAAATATGTTCAACTTCATTTCGCTAAAGGAGGTTTTATTAACTTAAATATGTTAAACCAGTTATCTGAAGCATTTCGATATCGATTGCTAAATATATATATACAAGAAAATCGATTTATACCTAAATATAAGATTACGGAATTCTTCCACATGTACTGCCGTTATGCCGCCATGGCTTTATATCACCTTCAATACGTTAAAGAAGGTTAATTTTTTAAATATGTTAAACTAATGATTTGAAGCATTTCGATATCGATTGCTAAATGCGTATATACAACAAAATCGACTTTATACTCTAAATATAAGATTACGGAATTCTTCTAAATGCACTGGCGTTATGCCTTATGGCTTTATATAATTTCAGTACGTTAAAGAAGCGTTAATTATCTTAAATATGTTAAACTAATGATTTGAAGCATTTCGATATCGATAGCTAAATGGTATATACAACAAAATCGACTTTATACCTAAATATGGTTACGGAATCTTCATTCAGCTAAAGGAGGTTATATTAACTTAAATATGTTAAACCAGTTATTTGAAGCATTTCGATATCGATTGCAAATATTATATACAAAAAATCGGCTTTATACCTAAATATAAGATTACGGAATTCTTCCAATGTACTGCCGTTATGCCGCCATGGCTTTATATCACCTTCAATACGTTAAAGAAGGTTAATTCTTTTAAATATGTTAAACTAATGGATTTGAAGCATTTCGATATCGATTGCTAAATGTGTAATAAAAGAAAATCACTTTATACCTAAATATAAGATTAAACTTTGGAATTATTCTAAATGCACTGCGTTATCGCTTAAGGCTTTATGTAGACTTCAGTAAGTAAAAAGCGTTTATTACTTAATATGTTAAACTAATGATTTGAAGCATTTCGATATCGATAGCTAAATGCGTATATACAAGAAAATCGACTTTATACCTTAAAGGCTTTATGTCAGACTTCAGTATAGACTAGAGAAAGAAGGTTTATTAACTTAAATATGTTAAACTTATGAGATGAAGCATTTCGATATCGATTGCTTAATGTGTATATACAACAAAATCGACCTTATACCTAAATATAAGATTACGGAATTCTTCCAAATGCACTGCCGTTATACCGTTATGGCTTTATGTAAACTTCAGTAAGATAAAGAAGGTTAATTAACTTAAATATGTAAAACTAATGATTTGAAGCATTTTGTTATCGATTGCTAAAAGTGCATATACAAGAAAACCGACTTTATACCTAAATATAAGACTACGGACTTCTTCTAAATGCACTGCCGTTATGCCGCCATGGCTTTATATCAACTTCAATACGTTAAAGAAGGTTAATTAACTTAAATATATTAAACTAATGATTTGAAGCATTTCGATATCGCTTGCTAAATGTATACATACAAGAAAATCAAATTTATACCTAATTATAAGATAACGGAATTCTTCTAAATGCACTGCCGTTATGCCGTTAAGGCTTTATGTAGACTTCAGTAAGACAGAGAGGGTTAATTAACTTGAATATGTTAAACTAATGATTTGAAGCATTTCGATATCGATTGCTAAATATGTAAATACAAGAAAATCGACTTTATACCTAAATATAAGAATACGGAATTCTTCTAAATGCACTGTCGTTAGGCCGCCATGGCTTTATATCACCTTCATTACGTTAAAGAAGGTTAATTATTTTAAATATGTTAAACTAATGATTTGAAGAATTTCGATATCGATTGCTAAATGCGTATATACAACAAATTCGGCTTTATATCTAAATATAAGATTACGGAATTCTTCGAAATACACTGCCGTTATGACGTTATGGCTTTATATAAATTTCAGTACGTTAAAGAAGGTTAATTTACTTAAATATGCTAAGATGTATGTACAAGAAAATCGATTTTATACCTAAATAAAAGATAACGGAATTCTCTCAAACATACTGCCGTTATGCCGTTATGGCCTTACGTAAACTTCAGTAAGATAATGAAGGTTAATTAACCTAAATATGCTAAACCAGTTATTTGAAGCATTTCGATATCGATTGCTAAATGCGTATATACAACAAAATCGAATTTATACCTAAATATAAGATTACGGAGTTCTTCTAAATGCACTGCGTTAGGCCTCCATGGCTTTATATCACTTTCATTACGTTAAAGAAGGTTAATTATTTTAAATATGTTAAACTAATGATTTGAAGAATTTCAATATCGATTGCTAAATGCGTATATACAACAAATTCAGCTTTATATCTAAATATAAGATTACGGAATTCTTCGAAGTACACTGCTGTTATGCCGTTATGGCTTTATATAAATTTCAGTACGTTATAGGACGTTAATTTACTTAAATATGCTAAACTAATGATTTGAAGCATTTCGATATCGATTGCTAAATGTGTATGTACAACAAAATCGACTTTATACCTAAATATGTCAACTTCAGTTCGCTAAAGGAGGTTTATTAACTTAAATATGTTAAACCAGTTATCTGAAGCATTTCGATATCGATTGCGAAATATATATATACAAGAAAATCGGCTTTATACCTAAATATAAGATTACGGAATTCTTCCACATGTACTGCCGTTATGCCGCCATGGCTTTATATCACCTTCAATACGTTAAAGAAGGTTAATTCTTTTAAATATGTTAAACTAATGGTTTGAAGCATTTCGATATCGATTGCTAAATGTGTAAATAAAAGAAAATCGACTTTATACCTAAAACTAAAATTATAACTTTTCGGAATTATTCTAAATGCACTGGCGTTATACCTTAAAGGCTTTATGTAGACTTCAGTAAGCTAAAAAGCGTTTATTATCTTAATATGCTAAACCAGTTATTTGAAGCATTTCGATATCGATTGCTAAATGCGTATATACAACAAAATCGAATTTATACCTAAATATAAGATTACGGAGTTCTTCTAAATGCACTGGCGTTAGGCCTCCATGGCTTTATATCACTTTCATTACGTTAAAGAAGGTTAATTATTTTAAATATGTTAAACTAATGATTTGAAGAATTTCAATATCGATTGCTAAATGCGTATATACAACAAATTCAGCTTTATATCTAAATATAAGATTACGGAATTCTTCGAAGTACACTGCTGTTATGCCGTTATGGCTTTATATAAATTTCAGTACGTTATAGGACGTTAATTTACTTAAATATGCTAAACTAATGATTTGAAGCATTTCGATATCGATTGCTAAATGTGTATGTACAACAAAATCGACTTTATACCTAAATATGTCAACTTCAGTTCGCTAAAGGAGGTTTATTAACTTAAATATGTTAAACCAGTTATCTGAAGCATTTCGATATCGATTGCGAAATATATATATACAAGAAAATCGGCTTTATACCTAAATATAAGATTACGGAATTCTTCCACATGTACTGCCGTTATGCCGCCACGGCTTTATATCACCTTCAATACGTTAAAGAAGGTTAATTCTTTTAAATATGTTAAACTAATGGTTTGAAGCATTTCGATATCGATTGCTAAATGTGTAAATAAAAGAAAATCGACTTTATACCTAAAACTAAAATTATAACTTTTCGGAATTATTCTAAATGCACTGGCGTTATACCTTAAAGGCTTTATGTAGACTTCAGTAAGCTAAAAAGCGTTTATTATCTTAATATGTTAAACTAATGATTTGAAGCATTTCGATATCGATAGCTAAATGCGTATATACAAGAAAATCGACTTTATACCTAAATATGAGATTACGGAATTCTTCTACATGCACTGCCGTTATGCCGCCATGGCTATATGCCAACTTCAGATCGTTAAAGAAGGTTTATTAACTTAAATATTTTAAACTTATGAGATGAAGCATTTCGATATCGATTGCTTAATGTGTATATACAACAAAATCGACCTTATACCTAAATATAAGATTACGGAATTCTTCCAAATCTACTGTCGTTATGCCGCCATGGCTTTATATCAACTTCAATACGTTAAAGAAGGTTAATTAACTTAAATATGTTAAACTAATGATTTGAAGCATTTCGATATCGCTTGCTAAATGTATACATACAAGAAAATCAAATTTATACCTAAATATAAGATAACGGAATTCTTCTAAATGCACTGTCGTTATGCCGTTAAGGCTTTATGTAGACTTCAGTAAGACAGAGAGGGTTAATTAACTTGAATATGTTAAACTAATGATTTGAAGCATTTCGATATCGATTGCTAAATATGTAAATACAAGAAAATCGACTTTATACCTAAATATAAGAATACGGAATTCTTCTAAATGCACTGCAGTTATACCGTTAACGCTTTATGAAGACGTCAGTGCGTTAAAGAAGGTTTATTAACTTAAATATTTTAAACTAATGATTTGAAGCATTTTGATATCGATTGCTAAATGTGCATATACAAGAAAATCGACTTTATACCTAAATATAAGATTACGGAATTCTTCTACATGCACTGCCGTTATGCCGCCATGGCTTTGTGTTAACTTCAGTGCGTTAAAGAAGCTTTATTAACTTTTATATATTAAACTAATGATTTGAAGCATTTCGATATCGTTTGCTAAATGAGTATATACACGAAAATCGACTTTATACCTAAATATAAAATTACGTAATTCTTCTAAGTGCACTGCCGTTATGCCGTTAAGGCTTTTGTAGACTTCAGTAAAATAAAGATGTTTTATTAACTTAAATATAGTAAACTAATGATTTGAAGCATTACGATATTGATTGCTAAATGTGTATATACAACAAAATCGACTTTATACCTAAATATAAGATTACGGAATTCTTCTACATGCACTGCCGTTATGCCGCCATGGCTTTATGTTAACTTCAGTGCGTTAAGGAAACTTTATTAACTTAAATATATTAAACTAATGATTTGAAGCATTTCGATATCGATTGCTAAATGAGTATATACAATAAAACCGACTTTATACCTAAATATAAGATTACGGAATTCTTCTAAATGCACTGCAGTTATTTCGTTAAGGCTTTATGAAGGCTTCAGTGCGTTAAAGAAGGTTTATTAACTTAAATATGTTAAACTAATGATTTGAAGCATGTCGATATCGATTGCTATATGCGTATATACAAGAAAATCGACTTTATACCTAAATACAAGATAACGTAATTCTTCTAAATGCACTGCCGCTATGCTCTTATGGCTTAATATAAATTTCAAAACGTTAAAGAAGGTTAGTTTACTCAAATATGTAAAACTAATGATTTGAGCATTTCGATATCGATTGCTAAATGTGTATGTACAAGAAAATCGACTTTATACCTAAATATAAAATTATAACATTACGGAATTCTTCTTAATGCACTGCAGTTATTTCGTTAAGGCTTTATGAAGACTTCAGTGCGTTAAAGAATGTTTATTAACTTAAATATGTTAAACTAATGATTTGAAGCATGACGATATCGATTGCTATATGCGTATATACAAGAAAATCGACTTTATACCTAAATACAAGATAACGTAATACTTCGAAATGCACTGTCGCTATGCTGTTATGGCTTTATATAAATTTCAGTACGTTAAAGAAGGTTAATTAACTCAAATAAGTTAAATTAATGATTTGAAGATTTTCGATATCGATTGCTAAATGTGTAAATACAAGAAAATCGACTATATAGCTAAATATAAGATTACGGAATTCTTCTACATGCACTGTCGCTATGCTGTTATGGCTTTATATAAATTTCAGTACGTTAAAGAAGGTTAATTAACTTAAATATGTTAAACTAATGATTTGAAGCATTTCGATATCGATTGCTAAATGTGTATGAACAAGAAAATCGATTTTATACCTAAATATTAGATTACGGAATTCACCCAAATATACTGCCGTTATGCCGTTAGGGCTTTATGTAAACTTCAGTAAGATAAAGAAGGTTAATTAACCTAAACATGCTAAACCAGTTATTTGAAGCATTTCGATATCGATTGCTAAATGCGTATATACAACAAAATCGAATTTATTCCTAAATATAAGATTACGGAATTCTTCTAAATGCACTGTCGTTAGGCCTCCATGGCTTTATATCACCTTCATTACGTTAAAGAAGGTTAATTATTTTAAATATGTTAAACTAATGATTTGAAGAATTTCAATATCGATTGCTAAATGCGTATATACAACAAATTCGGCTTTATATCTAAATATAAGATTACGGAATTCTTCGAAATACACTGCCGTTATGCCGTTATGGCTTTATATAAATTTCAGTACGTTAAAGAAGGTTAATTTACTTAAATATGCTAAACTAATGATTTGAAGCATTCCGATATCGATTGCTAAATGTGTATGTACAACAAAATCGTCTTTATACCTAAATAAGTCAACTTCATTTCGCTAAAGGAAATTTATTAACTTAAATATGTTAAACCAGTTATCTGAAGCATTTCGATATCGATTGCGAAATATATATATACAAGAAAATCGACTTTATACCTAATATATAAGATTACGGAATTCTTCCACATGTACTGCCGTTATGCCGCCATGGCTTTATATCACCTTCAATACGTTAAAGAAGGTTAATTATTTTCAATATGTGAAACTAATGGTTTGAAGCATTTCGATATCAATTGCTAAATGTGTAGATACAAGCAAATCGACTTTATACCTAAAAATAAAATTATTACCTTACGGAATTATTCTAAATGCACTGGCGTTATACCGTTAAGGCTTTATGTAGACTTCAGTAAGCTAAAAAGCGTTTATTATCTTAATATGTTAAACTAATGATTTGAAGCATTTCGATATCGATAGCTAAATGCGTATATACAAGAAAATCGACTTTATACCTAAATAAGAGATTACAGAATTCTTCTACATGCACTGCCGTTATGCCGCCATGGCTATATGCCAATTTCAGATCGTTAAAGAAGGTTTATTAACTTAAATATGTTAAACTTATGAAATGGAGCATTTCGATATCGATTGCAAAATGTGTAAATAAAAGAAAATCGACTTTTTACCTAAAACTGAAATTATAACTTTACGGAATTATTCTAAATGCACTGGCGTTATACCGTTAAGGCTTTATGTAGACTTCAGTAAGCAAAAAAGCGTTTATTATCTTAATATGATAAACTAATGATTTGAAGCATTTCGATATCGATA
>JAPZAG010001279.1:0-35427 GCA_027475135.1 Bactrocera correcta | reverse complement strand
GAATTCTTCTACATGCACTGCCGTTATGCCGCCATGGCTTTATGTTAACTTCAGTGCGTTAAAGAAGGCTTATTAACTTAAATATGTTAAACTAATGATCTGAAGCATGTCGATATCGATTGCTAAATGCGTATATACAAGAAAATCGACTTTATACCTAAATAAAAGATAACGTAATTCTTCTAAATGCACTGCCGTTATACCGCCATGGCTTTACATCACCTTCATTACGTTAAAGAGGGCTAATTATTTTAAATATGTTAAACTAATGATTTGAAGAATTTCGATATCGATTGCTAAATGCGTATATACAACAAATTCGGCTTTATATCTAAATATAAGATTACGTAATTCTTCTAAATGCACTGCCATTATGCCGTTAAGGCTTTTATAGACTTCAGTAAAATAAAGATGTTTAATTAACTTAAATATAGTAAACTTATGATATGAAGCATTTCGATATCGATTTTTAAATGTGTATATACAACAAAATCGAATTTATACTTAAATATACGATTACGGAATTCTTCTACATGCACTGCCGTTATGCCGCCATGGCTTTGTGTTAACTTCAGTACGTTAAAGAAGCTTTATTAACTTAAATATATTAAACTAATGATTTGAAGCGTTTCGATATCGATCGATAAATGAGTATATACAGCGAAATCGACTTTATACTTAAATATAAGATTACGGAATTCTTCTAAATGCACTGCAGTTATACCGTTAAGGCTTTATGTGAACTTCAGTAAGATAAAGATGTTTAATTAACTTAAATATGTTAAACTAATGATGTGAAGCATTACGATATCGATTGCTAAATGTGTATATACAACAAAATCGACTTTATACTTAAATATAAGATTACGGAATTCTTCTACATGCACTGCCGTTATGCCGCTTTGGCTTTATGTTAACTTCAGTGCGTTAAAGAAGCTTTATTAATTTAAATATATTAAACTAATGATTTGAAGCATTTCGATATCGATTGCTAAATGAGTATATACACTAAAACCGACTTTATACCTAAATATAAGATTACGGAATTCTTCTAAATGCACTGCAGTTATACCGTTAAGCCTTTATGAAGACTTCAGTGCGTTAAAGAAGGTTTATTAACTTAAATATGTTAAACTAATGATTTGAAACATGTGGATATCGATTGCTAAATGCGTATATACAAGAAAATCGACTTTATACCTAAATATAAGATAACGTAATTCTTCTAAATGCACTGCCGTTATATCGCCATGGCTTTACATCACCTTCATTACGTTAAAGAAGGTTAATTATTTTAAATATGTTAAACTAATGATTTGAAGAATTTCGATATCGATTGCTAAATGCGTATATACATCAAATTCGGCTTTATACCTAAATATAAGATTATGGAATTCTTCTAATGCACTGCAGTTATTTCGTTAAGGCTTTATGAAGACTTCAGTGCGTTAAAGAAGGTTTATTAACTTAAATAAGTTAAACTAATGATTTGAAGCATGTCGATATCGATTGCTATATGCGTATATACAAGAAAATCGACTTTATACCTAAATACACGATAACGTAATTCTTCTAAATGCACTGCCGCTATGCTGTTATGGCTTTATATAAATTTCAGTACGTTAAAGAAGGTTAGTTTACTCAAATATGTTAAACTAATGATTTGAGCATTTCGATATCGATTGCTAAATGTGTATGTACAAGAAAATCGATTTTATACCTAAATAAAAGCTTACGGAATTCACCCAAATATACTGCCGTTATGGCTTTATGTAAACTTCAGTAAGATAAAGAAGGTTAATTAACCTAAATATGCTAAACCAGTTATTTGAAGCATTTCGATTTCGATTGCTAAATGCGTATATACAACAAAATCGAATTTATACCTAAACATAAGATTACGGAATTCTTCTAAATGCACTTTCGTTAGGCCGCCATGGCTTTATATCACCTTCATTACGTTAAAGAAGGTTAATTATTTTAAATATGTTAAACTAATGATTTGAACAATTTCGATATCGATTGCTTCGGCTTTATATCTAAATATAAGATTACGGAATTCTTCGAAATACACTGCCGTTATGCCGTTATGACTTTATATAAATTTCAGTACGTTAAAGAAATTTAATTTACTTAAATATGTTAAACTAATGATTTGAAGCTTTTCGATATTGATTGCTAAATGTGTATGTACAAGAAAATCAATTTTATACCTAAATAAATAACTACGGAATTCTCTCAAACATACTGCCGTTATGCCGTTATGCCGTTATGGCTTTATGTAAACTTCAGTAAGATAAAGAAGGTTAATTAACCTAAATATGCTAAACCAGTTATATGAAGCATTTCGATATTGCTAAATGCCTATATACAACAAAATCGAACTTATAACTAAATATAAGATTACGGAATTTTTCTAAATGCACTGTCGTTATGTCGCCATGGCTTTATATCACCTTCATTACGTTAAAGAAGGTTAATTAACTTAAATATGTTAAATTAATGATTTGAAGATTTTCGATATCGATTACTAAATGTGTAAATAGAAGAAAATCGACTATATACCTAAATATAAGATTACGGAATTCTTCTACATGCACTGTCGTTATGCCGCCATGGCTTTATATAACCTTCATTACGGTAAAGAAGGTTAATTAACTTAAATATGTTAAACTAATGATTTGAAGCATTTCGATATCGATTGCTAAATGTGTATGTACAAGAAAATCGATTTTATACCTAAATAAAAGCTTACGGAATTCACCCAAATATACTGCCGTTATGCCGTTATGGCTTTATGTAAACTTCAGTAAGATAAAGAAGGTTAATTAACCTAAATATGCTACACCAGTTATTTGAAGCATTTCGATATCGATTGCTAAATGCGTATATACAACAAAATCGAATTTATACCTAAATATAAGATTACAGAATTCTTCTAAATGCACTGTCGTTAGGCCTCCATGGCTTTATATCACCTTCATTACGTTAAAGAAGGTTAATTATTTTAAATATGTTAAACTAATGATTTGAAGAATTTCAATATCGATTGCTAAATGCGTATATACAACAAATTCGGCTTTCTATCTAAATATAAGATTACGGAATTCTTCGAAATACACTGCCGTTATGCCGTTATGGCTTTATATAAATTTCAGTACGTTAAAGAAGGTTAATTTACTTAAATATGCTAAACTAATGATTTGAAGCATTTCGATATCGATTGCTAAATGTGTATGTACAACAAAATCGACTTTATACCTAAATATGTCAACTTCAGTTCGCTAAAGGAGGTTTATTAACTTAAATATGTTAAACCAGTTATCTGAAGCATTTCGATATCGATTGCGAAATATATATATACAAGAAAATCGACTTTATACCTAAATATAAGATTAGGGAATTCTTCCACATGTACTGCCGTTATGCCGACATGGCTTTATATCACCTTCAATACGTTAAAGAAGGTTAATTATTTTAAATATGTTAAACTAATGATTTGAAGAATTTCGATATCGATTGCTAAATGTGTAGATAAAAGAAAATCGACTTTATACCTAAAAATAAAATTATAACTTTACGGAATTAATCTAAATGCACTGGCGTTATACCGTTAAGGCTTTATGTAGACTTCAGTAAGCTAAAAAGCGTTTATTATCTTAATATGTTAAACTAATGATTTGAAGCATTTCGATATCGATAGCTAAATGCGTATATACAAGAAAATCGACTTTATACTTAAATATAAGATTACGGAATTCTTCTACATGCACTGCCGTTATGCCGCCACGGCTTTATGTTAACTTCAGTGCGTTAAAGAAGCTTTACTAACTTAAATATATTAAACTTATGATTTGAAGCATTTCGATATCGATCGCTAAATGAGAATATACAACAAAATCGTCTTTATGCTTAAATATAAGATTACGGAATTCTTCTAAATGCACTGCAGTTATACCGTTAAGGCTTTATGTGAACTTCAGTAAGATAAAGAAGGTTAATTAACCTAAATATGCTAAACCAGTTATTTGAAGCATTTCGATATCGATTGCTAAATGCGTATATACAACAAAATCGAATTTATACCTAAATATAAGATTACGTAATTCTTCTAAATGCACTGCCGTTATGCCGTTAAGGCTTTTATAGACTTCAGTAAAATAAAGATGTTTAATTAACTTAAATATGTTAAACTAATGATTTGAAGCATTTCGATATCGATTGCTAAATGTGTATATACAACAAAATCGACTTTATACTTAAATATAAGATTACGGAATTCTTCTACATGCACTGCCGTTATGCCGCCACGGCTTTATGTTAACTTCAGTGCGTTAAAGAAGCTTTACTAACTTAAATATATTAAACTTATGATTTGAAGCATTTCGATATCGATCGCTAAATGAGAATATACAACAAAATCGTCTTTATGCTTAAATATAAGATTACGGAATTCTTCTAAATGCACTGCAGTTATACCGTTAAGGCTTTATGTGAACTTCAGTAAGATAAAGAAGGTTAATTAACCTAAATATGCTAAACCAGTTATTTGAAGCATTTCGATATCGATTGCTAAATGCGTATATACAACAAAATCGAATTTATACCTAAATATAAGATTACGGAATTCTTCTAAATGCACCGTCGTTAGGCCGCCGTGTCTTTATATCACCTTCATTACGTTAAAGAAGGTTAACTATTTTAAATATGTTAAACTAATGATTTGAAGAATTTCGATATCGATTGCTAAATACGTATATACAACAAATTCGGCTCCATATCTAAATATAAGATTACGGAATTCTTCGAAATACACTGCCGTTATGCCGTTATGGCTTTATATAAATTTCAGTACGTTAAAGAAGGTTAATCTACTTAAATATACTAAACTAATGATTTGAAGCATTTCGATATTGATTGCTAAATGTGGATGTACAAGAAAATCGATTTTATACCTAAATAAAAGATTACGGAATTCAGCCAAACATACTGCCGTTATGCCGTTATGGCTTTATGTAAACTTCAGTAAGATAGAGGGGGTTAATTAACCTAAATATGCTAAACCAGTTATATGATGCATTTCGATATCGATTGCTAAATGCCTATATACAACAAAATCGAACTTATACCTAAATATAAGATTACGGAATTTTTCTAAATGCACTGTCGTTAAGCCGCCATGGCTTTATAATACCTTCATTACGTTAAAGAAGGTTAATTAACTTAAATATGTTAAACTAATGATTTGAAGATTTTCGATATCGATTGCTAAATGTGTAAATACAAGAAAATCGACTATATACCTAAATATAAAATTATAACATTTTGGAATTCTTCTAAATGCACTGCCGTTATACCGTTAAAGCTTTATGTAGACTTCAGTAAGCTAAAAAATATTTATTAACTTAATATGTTAAACTAATGATTTGAAGCATTTCGATATCGATAGCTAAATGTGTATATACCAGAAAATCGACGTTATACCTAAATATAAGATTACGGAATTCTTCTACATGCACTGCCGTTATGCCGCCATGGCTATATGCAAACTTCAGATCGTTAAAAAAGGTTTATTAACTTAAATATGTTAAACTAATGAGTTGAACCATCTCGATATCTATTGCTAAATGTGTATATACAAGAAAATCGACTTTATTCCTAGATATAAGATTACGGAATTCTTCCAAATGCACAGCCGTTATACCGTTATGGCTTTATGTAACAGCCGTTAACCTTCTTTAACTTAATGAAGGTGATATAAAGCCATGGCGGCATAACGACAGTGCATTTAGAAGAATTCCGTAATATTATATTTATGTATAAAGTTGATTTTCTTGTATATACGCATTTAGCAATCGATATCGAAATGCTTCAAATCATTAGTTTAACATATTTAAGTTAATAAACCTTCTTTAACGAACGGAAATTGGCTTAAAGCCATGGCGGCATAACGGCAGTGCATTTAGAAGAATTCCGTAAACTTATATTTATGTATAAAGTCGATTCTTGTATATACACATTTAGCTATCGCTATCGAAATGCTTCAAATCATTCGTTTAGCATATTTAAGTTCGTTAACCTTCTTTAACGTAATGAAGGTGATATAAAGCCATGGCGGCATTACGACAGTTCATTTAGAAGAATTCCGTAATCTTATATTTATGTATAAAGTCGATTTTTTTGTATATACAGATTCAGCAATCGATACCGTAATGCTTTAAATCATTAGTTTAACATGTTTAAGTTAAAAAACCTTCTTTAACGAATGGAAGTTGGCTTATAGCCATGGCGGCATAACGGCAGTGCATTTAGAAGAATTCCGTAATCTTATATTTAGGCATAAAGTCGATTTTCTTGTATATGCACTTTTAGCTATCGATATCGAAATGCTTCAAATCATTAGTTTAACATATTAAGTTAATAAACATTTTTAAGCATACTGAAGTCTACATAAAGCCTTAACGGTATAACGGCAGTGCATTTAGAAGAATTCCGTAATGTTATAATTTTATAGTTAGGTATAAAGTCGATTTTCTTGTATATATACATTTCGCAATCGATATGGAAATGCTTCAGATAACTGGTTTAACATATTTAAGTTAATAAACCTCCTTTAGCGAACTGAAGTTGACATAAAGCCATAACGGCACTGCATTTGGAAGAATTCCGTAGTCTCATATTTAGGCATAAATTCGAATTTCTTGTATATACACATTTTGCAATCGATATCGAAATGCGTCAAATAACTGGTTTAGCATATTTAAGTTAATTAACCTTCTTTATCTTACTGAAGTTTACATAAAGCCATCACGGCATAACGGCAGTATATTTATATGAATTCCGTTATCTTATATTTAGGTATAAAGTCGATTTTGTTGTATATACACATAAGCAATCGATGCCGAGATGGTTCAACTCATTAGTTTAACATACTTAAGTTAATTAACCTTATTTTTCTCACTGAAGTGTACATAAAGCCATAACGGTATAACGGCAGTGCATTTGGAAGAATTCCGTAATCTTATATTTAGGTATAAAGTCGAGTTTCTTGTATTTACACATTAAGCAATTGATATCGAAATGCATCAGATAACTGGTTTAGCATATTTATGTTAATTAACCTTCTTTATCTTACTAAAGTTTACATAAAGCCATAACGGTATAACGGCAGTACATTTATATGAATTCCGTTATCTTACATTTAGGTATAAAGTCGATTTTGTTGTACATACACATTTAGCTATCGATATTGAAATGCTTCAAATCATTCGTTTAACATATTTAAGTTCGTTAACCTTCTTTAACGTAATGAAGGTGATATAAAGCCATGGCGGCATAACGACAGTGCATTTAGAAGAATTCCGTAATCTAATATTTGGGTATACAGTCGATTTTGTTGTATATACACATCTAGCAATCGATATCGAAATGCTTCAAATCATTAGTTTAACATATTTAAGTTAATTAACCTTCTTTAACGTATTGAAGTCGATATAAAGCCATGGCGGCATAACGACAGTACATTTGGAAGAATTTCGTAATCTTGTATTTAGGTATAAAGTCGATTTTGTTGTATATACACATTTAGCAATCGATATCGAAATGCTTCAAATCATTAGTTTAACATATTTAAGTTAATTAACCTTCTTTAACGTAATGAAGGTGATATAAAGCCATGGCGGCATAACGACAGTGCATGTAGAAGAATTCCGTAATCTTATATTTAGGTATATAGTCGATTTTTTGTATTTACGCATTTAGCAATCGATATCGAAAATCTTCAAATCATTAGTTTAACATATTTAAGTTAATTAACCTTCTTTAACGTATTGAAGCCGATATAAAGCCATGGCGGCATAACGAAAGTACATTTGGAAGAATTCCGAAGTCTTATATTTATGTATAAAGTCGATTTTCTTGTATGTACTCATTTAACAATCGATACCGAAATGCTTCAAATAATTAGTTTAACATATTTAAGCTAATAAACCTTCTTTAACGAACGGAAGTTGGCTTAAAGCCATGGCGGCATAACGGCAGTGCATTTAGAAGAATTCCGTAATCTTATATTTAGGTATAAAGCCGATTTTTTTGTTTATACACATTTAGCTCTCGATATCGAAATGCTTCAAATCATAAGTTTAACATATTAAGTTAATAAACATTTTTTAGCATACTGAAGTTTACATAAAGCTTTAACGGTATAACGGCAGTGCATTTAGAATAATTCCGTAATATTATAATTTTATATTTAGGTATAAAGTCGATTTTCTTGTATATACACGTTTCGCAATCGAAATCGAAATTCTTCAGATAACTGGTTTAACATAATTAAGTTAATAAACCTCCTTTAGCGAACTGAAGTTGACATAAAGCCATAATTCCATTGTCTTATATTTAGGCATAAAGTCGATTTTCTTGTATATACACATTTAGCAATCGATATCGAAATGCTTCAAATCATTAGTTTAACATGTTTAAGTTAATTAACCTTCTTTAACGAACGGAAGTTGGCATAAAGCCATTACGGCATAACGGCAGTGCATTTAGAAGAATTCCGTAATCTTATATTTAGGTATAAAGTCGATTTTCTTGTATATACACATTTAGTAATCGATAACGAAATGCTTCAAATCATTAGTTTAACATATTTAAGTTAATTAACCTTCTTTCTCTGACTGAAGTTTTCATAAAGCCATAACGGTATAACGCCAGTGCATTTGGAAGAATTCCGTAGTCTTAAATTTAGGCATAGTTTCGATTTTCTTTTATATACACATTTTGCAATCGATATCGAGATGGTTCTACTCATTAGTTTAACATATTTAAATTAATTTACCTTCTTTAACGTATTGAAGTTGATATAAAGCCATGGCGGCATAACGGCAGTGCAAGTAGAAGAATTCCGTAGTCTTATATTTAGGTATAAAGTCGATTTTGTTGTATATACACATAAGCAATCGATGCCGAGATGGTTCAACTCATTAGTTTAACATACTTAAGTTAATTAACCTTATTTTTCTCACTGAAGTGTACATAAAGCCATAACGGTATAACGGCAGTGCATTTGGAAGAATTCCGTAATCTTATATTTAGGTATAAAGTCGAGTTTCTTGTATTTACACATTAAGCAATTGATATCGAAATGCATCAGATAACTGGTTTAGCATATTTATGTTAATTAACCTTCTTTATCTTACTAAAGTTTACATAAAGCCATAACGGTATATCGGCAGTACATTTATATGAATTCCGTTATCTTACATTTAGGTATAAAGTCGATTTTGTTGTACATACACAATTAGCAATCGATATTGAAATGCTTCAAATCATTAGTTTAACATATTTAAGTTAGTTAACCTTCTTTAACGTAATGAAGGTGATATAAAGCCATGGCGGCATAACGACAGTGCATTTAGAAGAATTCCGTAATCTTATATTTGGGTATAAATTCGATTTTGTTGTATATACACATCTAGCAATCGATATCGAAATGCTTCAAATCATTAGTTTAACAGATTTAAGTTAATTAACCTTCTTTAACGTATTGAAGTCGATATAAAGCCATGGCGGCATAACGACAGTACATTTGGAAGAATTTCGTAATCTTATATTTAGGTATAAAGTCGATTTTGTTGTATATACACATTAAGCAATCGATATCGAAATGCTTCAAATCATTAGTTTAACATATTTAAGTTAATTAACCTTCTTTAACGTAATGAAGGTGATATAAAGCCATGGCGGCATAACGACAGTGCATGTAGAAGAATTCCGTAATCTTATATTTAGGTATATAGTCGATTTTCTTGTATTTACGCATTTAGCAATCGATATCGCAAATCTTCAAATCATTAGTTTAACATATTTAAGTTAGTTAACCTTCTTTAACGTAATGAAGGGGATATAAAGCCATGGCGGCATAACGACAGTGCATTTAGAAGAATTCCGTAATCTTATATTTAGTTATAAAGTCGATTTTGTTGTATATACGCATTTGGCAATCGATATCGAAGTGCTTCAAATCATTAGTTTAGCATATTTAAGTTAATTAACCTTCTTTAACGTATTGAAGTCGATATAAAGCCATGGCGGCATAACGACAGTACATTTGGAAGAATTCCGAAGTCTTATATTTATGTATAAAGTCGATTTTCTTGTATGTACACATTTAACAATCGATATCGAAATGCTTCAAATAATTAGTTTAACATATTTAAGCTAATAAACCTTCTTTAACGAACGGAAGTTGGCTTAAAGCCATGGCGGCATAACGGCAGTGCATTTAGAAGAATTCCGTAATCTTATATTTAGGTATAAAGTCGATTTTTTTGTTTATACACATTTAGCTATCGATATCGAAATGCTTCAAATCATAAGTTTAACATATTAAGTAAATAAACATTTATTAGCATACTGAAGTCTACATAAAGCCTTAACGGTATAACGACAGTGCATTTAGAAGAGTTTCGCAATCGAAATCGAAATTCTTCAGATAACTGGTTTAACATAATTAAGTTAATAAACCTCCTTTAGTGAACTGAAGTTGACATAAAGCCATAATTCCATTGTCTTATATTTAGGCATAAAGTCGATTTTCTTGTATATACACATTTAGCAATCGATATCGAAATGCTTCAAATCATTAGTTTAACATGTTTAAGTTAATTAACCTTCTTTAACGAACGGAAGTTGGCATAAAGCCATTACGGCATAACGGCAGTGCATTTAGAAGAATTCCGTAATCTTATATTTAGGTATAAAGTCGATTTTCTTGTATATACACATTTAGCAATCGATAACAAAATGCTTCAAATCATTAGTTTAACATATTTAAGTTAATTAATCTTCTTTCTCTGACTGAAGTTTACATAAAGCCATAACGGTATAACGCCAGTGCATTTGGAAGAATTCCGTAAACTTATATTTAGGTATAATGTCGATTTTGTTGTATATACACATTTAGCAATCGATATCGAGATGCTTCAAATCATTAGTTTAACATATTTAAGTTAATTAACCTTCTTTCTCTGACTGAAGTTTACATAAAGCCAAAACGGTATAACACCAGTTCATTTGGAAGAATTCCGTAAACTTATATTTAGGTAAAAAGTCGATTTTCTTGTATACGCCTTTAGCTATCGATATCGAAATGCTTCAAATCATTCGTTTAACATATTTAAGATCGTTAACCTTCTTTAACGTAATGAAGGTGATATAAAGCCATGGCGGCATAACAACAGTGCATTTAGAAGAATTCCGCTATCGTATATGTATGTATAAAGTCGATTTTGTTGTATATACACATTTTTCATTAGTTTAACATATTTAAGTTAATAAACCTTCTTTAACGAACGGAAGTTGGCTTAAAGCCATGGCGGCATAACGGCAGTGCATTTAGAAGAATTCCGTAAACTTATATTTAGGTAAAAAGTCGATTTTCTTTTATATACACATTTAGCTATCGATATCGAAATGCTTCAAATCATTCGTTTAACATATTTAAGTTCGTTAACCTTCTTTACAGTCATCGACTAGCTAAGAAAGCGATCGGACGTGTTGACTTCAGAAAACGCTCTCTCGCATCTCTAGTGTAAATCTCAATAAATTCGTGTCTACTCGTGTTATTTCCTTTTGTTATACAAAAAAAAAAAAACAGAAAACAAAACACAAAAAAGAAAAAAGAAAAAACACACCAACAAAAAAAATGGCTCCTGGGCCGCCGGACAAATCTTCCAACAGATTTGCTTTGCTATCAGAGGATGTCAATTCTCCAAAAAGATCACGGATTGACTTACAAGCCAAAAACTTTCCAAAATTACCAGCTATAAACAAAACAGTGAAAAATTCCAAATATTTAGTGATCTCTCCAACCGATACTGACAAAAGACTTACTAAACTTAGCCCATTTGCAATCAAAAAAGGACTTGAATCTATTTCCAAAGAAATCGATTCCATTTCGAAACTTAAAGATGGAAGCATCTTAATCCTTGCAAACAATGCTAAAACGAGTGAAAAATTTTTAAAATCAAAAGACCTTTGTGGTATGTGTGCAATATCAGTGAAATTACACGCCAGTTTAAACTCAGTAAAAGGTGTCGTTTTCGACAAGAATCTTGCTGAAGTTGACGAAAAAGAACTTATTAATGAGCTAAGCTCCCAAGGAGTAACAAGTGTATACAAGTTCACCAAACAAGCCAAAGAAAAAACAATTAATTCTGGCCTCATTGTCTTAACTTTTGACAGATTTCAACTACCTAGTGAACTCGATGTAGCATGGTACAAATTAAAAATTAAACCTTACATACCCAACCCCATGAGATGTAAAAACTGCCAAATTCTTGGACATACCCAAAAATGGTGTAAAAATAACCCATCTTGCCCCGTTTGTAATCTACCGCCCCATAGCGATACAATATGCAGCCGCATAACATGTGCAAATTGTTATGGCGAGCACACTTCATCGGACAAAACATGTCCAAAATACCAACAAATTAAAGAAATCTTAACCATAAAAACATTAGAAAACATCAGTATGGGCGAGGCGCGCCGAAAATATAAAGAGCAACACCCAATGCAAGTGGGCACAACTGTACCCTTTTCGCAAATAATTAACCACTCTCATCACAAACAAACAAAACAAGCAGAAACCGAAGACATATCATCAATAAATATTCAAAAACAACACAGTACAACAAACGCATCGGCACATACAGTGCATCACCATCCAGCATCCAACAACTACAAATCAAAAGCCAATAACGAACAAAACATCACTCTACACAAAGATGGTCATACAACACAAAATTCTAATAACAACAATATCACCAATCAAACTTCTCAAGAGCAATTGATCTCACTTCTTTCTCGTTACACAGCTCATCTCAACGATATCTCCGAAATACCAACAACTTCAACAATCACTGATCATAGCTACGGAGGAAACAACAACACAGACTTGTCAAACCAGTTCGAGGATATCTCTGATAACATTTAGCAGCGGAATAAGTAATAGTAATAATTATTCAATTTTGCACTCTCTACATAATGACTCTCAACTTACTACAATGGAATTGTAAAGGTTACTATAACAATTACACAGAAATAGAAATTTTGTTAAAATCCTATTCCCCACAAATTGTCTGCTTACAAGAAACCCACTTATCAAAGAGCGCCAAGCCTTATTGCCCAAAGCAATACGATGGATATTTTTTCAATTTACATCACAATGTAACTTCTAAGCAGGGTTGTGCTATATTAGTGCATAAGTCTATTCAACATAAGCATATTAACATTACGTCAAACCTTATTGCTACAGCTGTACAAATTAACTTTCCCCATGTTATAACAATTTTTTGTGTTTATATTCCACCCCAACAACATATAACCGTAGCTGATCTTCTTAGCTTAACCAGCAACGTAAATACTCCGATAATAATGTTAGGCGATTTCAATGGTTGGAGCCCTTTGTGGGGCTCCCAATATTGTAACGCTAGAGGACAAATAATTGAGAACTACATATTAAGCTCAAATATAGCAATCCTTAACGATAATGTGCCAACTCACTTTTCAACACATGGTAGCTTCACCAATATAGATCTATCACTATGCTCGCCACAATATCTTCCTCATGCCTGTTGGAATGTTATAGATGATCTTCACAATAGTGATCACTTTCCTATACAATGTACCTTCAATTTTCTGTCCCTTTCGGAGAGGATACCTTCTTCAAATATTCAATTCAACTGTGACCGTGCAGATTGGCGAAAGTTTCAAAATATTGCAACACAAAATCATTATATAGTTTCACCCAATATTAACAAAGAAGCCGCACAAATTCAAAAGATCATAAGAAAGGCTGCCAATGAATCTATTCCAAAAACCAAACGTAGAAATACTAAACAAAACGTTCCATGGTGGAATCCTAACCTAAATTCATTAAGGCAGGCAAAGCAAGACGCTTGGAAAACTTATAGGCAAGTGAAAAGCATAGAAAGTCTTTTAGATTACAAAAAGAAGAATGCCCACTTTATCCGACAAAAGAAAATATCCAAAACCAAAGCCTTTGAAGACCTCACAAAAACTATCAATCCATCCTCACCAACAAGCTACATTTGGAAAAAGATTCACCTTCTCTCTGGTACTTACAAGCCCTTTGGCATCAAATACATCTCGGTTAACAACAACAATGTGACAGTTCCTAAAGACATTGCCCTTGAATTCGCTCAATTTTATTCTTCTAATTCTGACTCATCAAACTTCCCTATTGAATTCCAAATTGAAAAAAATACAAATCTTAACGCAGAAATTAATTTTACTCCCAATAAGTACACAAAGTTTTTGGAAACAAATTTTACAATCGAGGAATTCGAAGCATGTTTAAGGAACTCCAAAGGCACAACTCCAGGCCACGATAAAATAACCTACAAAATGATTGCCAACTCCCCTATAGACATTAAAAATCGAATACTTACACTATATAATCGGTCATACGAAAATAATATTATCCCACAGAATTTTAAAATAGCCACAGTCATACCCATACTTAAACCAAGCAAAAATGAGATTTCCATCCAAAATTATAGACCTATATCCCTACTACCATGCTTGGGAAAATTACAAGAAAAAATGAAAGCGAATAGACTAACGTGGTACCTTAATTCCTCTAAATTAATTTCCCAACAACAAGTTGGCTTTAAAAAAGGATCCAGCACAATAGATGCTCTCCTATATATTGACCACCTAATAAGTAAAAATCTATCAGTAAGAAACCATGTGTCAATATTAGCAATAGATTTCCAAAGCGCGTTCGATAATATAGGAGTTCACGTTGTACTAAAAAAACTAGTGGAATGGAAAACAGGGGAAAAAATGTACAACTATATAAAAAACTTTTTAACAAACAGGAAACTTCGTGTAAGGGTTAACAATGTCCTTTCTCCACTATTCCCTCTGTCAAATGGTATCCCTCAAGGCTCCCCATTGTCAGTAGTCCTCTTTTTGATTGCTTTTGAAGATATCGTCACTATCCTAAAAGAACAAAAACACATAGATTTCTGTCTGTACGCGGATGACCTTTACATTATGTGCAACAAAAGAGATCCAAATGATATCCAATCCATCTTCCAACATACATTAAATAGCATCCACATCTGGTCAAAAAGATCTGGCGCCAAACTCTCTTTACAAAAATGTAAGCATTTTCATTCCTGCAGAAAACATAATTGCAGGAGAATAAGTATTGATTTCAATAATATTACAATAGAAAATACGGATAATATTAAGATTTTAGGGTTATATTTTGATAAAAGGAACACATTTAACAAACATTGTACATACATTAAGCAAGATCTGGCCTCCAGACTCAATATAATAAAATACCTTTCCTCAAACAAAAGCCATATCCATACTAACACACTCATAAATTTTACAAAACTTACCATCCTCGCAAAAATTGACTATGGATTGCAAATTTATGGCAAGACCTCGAAATCATCTCTTACGAAAATAATGGGCGCATATCACGCTGCTGTCCGATTTAGCCTCAGGGCCTTTCGGACAACTCCTGTCAAATATCTGCTAGCCGAAGGTGGTTTTCTTTCATTAGTAGATCGTGTCGCTTATATTAGAGCACGTTCTATTAACATCATATGTTCTAACAATAACTCAATTTTGGATAAGGAAATAAAGCTACTTAAAACCCGAAAAAATACCATATCTATAAAATCAGGTCTTGTGGAGATGTTCTATATGATAAAGCAAACACAGAAATGGGTATTCAAAAACTCAGGGAAACATATCACTCCCCCTTGGTTGCTATGTTCCGAATCATTTATCAACACGCTTTCTGCATACCCAAAAGACTCAACTAGCCCTCTTATCTATCAACAAGCATTTCTAGAGGCAGCCGCTCCATTAAAGAACAACCACTGGAAATTTCTATTTACGGATGGGTCAAAAAACAATAATGGAACATCTTTTGCAGTAGTCCATGAAAATGGTGATCTCATAGCAAACGGAGTTTTACAAGATCAAACATCACCCTACGAGGCTGAAATACAAGCTGTCCTAAGCGCGTTACAATTCGCCACCAAAAAAAGGAATAAGTACGTTATCTGCACAGACAGCAAAGCAATACTGCATGGAGTTCATAACCTCAACAATCACTCAGAAGAAATATCCACTATTAGGACCTCCTTAATAAACTTAAAAAAAAGAATCAAGCTCATGTGGATCCCAGGTCATGTCGATATAACAGGAAATGAGTTAGCAGATAAAGCTGCCAAAGCGGCCTCAACATCTCCCCTTCAGCTATTCATACCATTTCCGAAAAAACGAATCAAATGTGAGATATTACAAGACCTTCACCAAAAATTTCAATACGAATGGAGCAAAGAAATTGGTCATTACAAAAACTTAAATCCAGACAAACACGCAATAAGACTTTCAACCAATACCACAGCTGTAATGAACAAATGTTTTATAAGACTACGCCTTGGGCACACCCGTCTTACACATCTTCACTTGATGAAGAAGGAGTCACAGCCAACGTGCCATTTCTGCAACTCATCTCCTTTAACCATCACCCATATCCTTAAGGAATGCCAATCCTTAAACCTCCACCGATCCACCGTATTTCATCAAGATCCCATATCCATACTAAACACCCCAAACGAAGACAATGTCAAAAATATTTTCAATTATTTAAAACTTTTAAATATACATAAATTAATATAAGTTATACATTATTTAACCAAAAGTAACCGATAGCCCTAGTTGCTAGTGTTTTTCACATTTATTGTAATTTCAATTATAATAAATAATAAATAATAATAATAACCTTCTTTAACGTAATGAAGGTAATATAAAACCATGGCGGCATAACGACAGTGCATTTATAAGAATTCCGTAATCTTATATATATGTAACGGGTGATTTTTTTGAGGTTAGGATTTTCATGCATTAGTATTTGACAGATTACGTGGGATTTCAGACATGGTGTCAAAGAGAAAGATGCTCAGTATGCTTTGACATTTCATCATGAATAGACTTACTAACGAGCAACGCTTGCAAATCATTGAATTTTATTACCAAAATCAGTGTTCGGTTCGAAATGTGTTTCGCGCTTTACGTCCGATTTATGGTCTACATAATCGACCAAGTGAGCAAACAATTAATGCGATTGTGACCAAGTTTCGCACTCAGTTTACTTTATTGGACATTAAACCAACCACACGAATGCGTACAGTGCGTACAGAAGAGAATATTGCGTCTGTTTCTGAGAGTGTGGCTGAAGACCGTGAAATGTCGATTCGTCGCCGTTCGCAGCAATTGGGTTTGTGTTATTCGACCACATGGAAGATTTTACGCAAAGATCTTGGTGTAAAACCGTATAAAATACAGCTCGTGCAAGAACTGAAGCCGAACGATCTGCCACAACGTCGAATTTTCAGTGAATGGGCCCTAGAAAAGTTGGCAGAAAATCCGCTTTTTTATCGACAAATTTTGTTCAGCGATGAGGCTCATTTCTGGTTGAATGGCTACGTAAATAAGCAAAATTGCCGCATTTGGGGTGAAGAGCAACCAGAAGCCGTTCAAGAACTGCCCATGCATCCCGAAAAATGCACTGTTTGGTGTGGTTTGTACGCTGGTGGAATCATTGGACCGTATTTTTTCAAAGATGCTGTTGGACGCAACGTTACGGTGAATGGCGATCGCTATCGTTCGATGCTAACAAACTTTTTGTTGCCAAAAATGGAAGAACTGAACTTGGTTGACATGTGGTTTCAACAAGATGGCGCTACATGCCACACAGCTCGCGATTCTATTGCCATTTTGAGGGAAAACTTCGGACAACAATTCATCTCAAGAAATGGACTCTGTGTCGCATACTGGCACTTTAAGGTGAATGCCTGAACTTGCCTCTTGGGCTTGGCTTTGTGGCAGCTCTACTCTCGGTTGTGGAGTAGGTGCAATTGCTCTTAATAGCTTTAGTTGATCAGAAATCATTGCCTTTGTGTCTTCGAACTGGTCTAGGCAGTGTTCATATTTGGTGTATGCCGAGGATTTAAAATTTTCAGGTAGATCTGATTCGTCAGATTCTACGATTGCGTCATACGCCGCTTGGAGACGCGTCCAAAAATTGTCTAAATTATCTTTTTTGATTTCTAAGACCGATTCAGAATTGTCTTGAATCGGTGAAGATGAAAATCGAAATTCTTCTAAATGCTTTGCCGTTATGCCGTTAAGCCATTTGTAGACTTCAGTAAGATAAAGAGGGTTAATTATCTTAAATATATTAAACTTATGATTTGAAGCATTTCGGTATCGATTGCTAAATGAGTATATACAAGAAAATCGACTTTATACCTAAATATAAGACAACGGAATTCTTCCGGATGCACTGTCGTTACGCCGTTAAGGCTTTTGTAGACTCCAGTAAGATAAAGAGGGTTAATTAGCTTAAATATGTTAAACTAATGATTTGAAGCAATTCGATATCGATTGCTAAATGTGTATATACAACAAAATCGACTTTATATCTAAATATAAGATTACGTAATTCTTCTAAATGCTTTGCCTTTATGCCGTTAAGCCGTTTGTAGACTTCTGTAAGATAAAGAGGGTTAATTAACTTAAATATGTTAAACTAATGATTTGTAGCATTTCGATATCGATTGCTAAATGTGTATGTACAAGAAAATCGATTTTATACCTAAATAAAAGATTACGGAATTCACCCAAATATACTGCCGTTATGGCTTTATGTAAACTTCGGTAAGATAAAGAAGGCTAATTAACCTAAATATGCTAAACGAGTTATTTGAAGCATTTCGATATCGATTGCTAAATGCGTATATACAAGAAAATCGACTTTATACCTAAATATAAGATTACGGAATTCTTCTACATGCACTGTCGTTATGCCGCCATGGCTTTGTATCACCTTCATTACGTTAAAGATGGTTAATTAACTTTAATATGTTAACCTAATGATTTAAAGCACTTTGATGTCGATTGCTAAATGCGTATATACAAGAAAATCGACTTTATACCTAAATATAAGATAACGGAATTCTTCTAAATGCACTGCCGCTATGCCGTTATGGCTTTATGTTAACTTCAGTTCGTTAAAGAAGTTTTATTAACTTTAGTATGTTAAACTAATGATTTGAAGTATTTCGATATCGCTTGCTAAATGTGTATATACAAGAAAATCGAATTTATACCTAAATAAAAGATTACGGAATTCACCCAAATATACTGCCGTTATGGCTTTATGTAAACTTCGGTAAGATAAAGAAGGCTAATTAACCTAAATATGCTAAACCAGTTATTTGAAGCATTTCGATATCGATTGCTAAATGCGTATATACAAGAATATCGACTTTATACCTAAATATAAAATTACGGAATTCTTCTACATGCACTGTCGTAATACCGCCATGGCTATATATCACCTTCATTTCGTTAAAGATGGTTAATTAACTTTAATATGTTAAACTAATGATTTAAAGCATTTCGATGTCGATTGCTAAATGCGTATATACAAGAAAATCGACTTAATACCTAAATATAAGATTACGGAACTCTTCCAAATGCACTGCCGTTATGCCGTTAAAGCTTTTGTAGACTTCAGTAAGATTAAGAGGGTTAATTATCTTAAATATGTTAAACTAATGATTTGAAGCATTTCGATGTCGATTGCTAAATGCGTATATACAACAAAATCGACTCTATACCTAAATATAAGATTACGTAATTCTTCTAAATGCTTTGCCGTTATGCCGTTAAGCCGTTTGTAGACTTCAGTAAGATAAAGAGGGTTAATTAACTTAAAGATGTTAAACTAATGATTTGAAGCATTTCGATATCGATTGCTAAATGTGTATGTACAAGAAAATCGATTTTATACCTAAATTAAAGATTACGGATTTCACCGAAATATGCTGCCGTTATGGCTTTATGTAAACTTCGGTAAGATAAAGAAGGCTAATTAACCTAAATATGCTAAACCAGTTATTTGAAGCATTTCGATATCGATTGCTAAATGCGTATATACAAGAAAATCGACTTTATACCTAAATATAAGATTACGGAATTCTTCTACATGCACTGTCGTTATGCCGCCATGGCTTTGTATCACCTTCATTACGTTAAAGAAGCGTTATTAGCTTAAATATATTAAACTAATGATTTAAAGCATTTCGATGTCGATTGCTAAATGCGTATATACAAGAAAATCGACTTTATACCTAAATATAAGATAACGGAATTCTTCTAAATGCACTGCCGTTATGCCGTTATGGCTTTATGTTAACTTCGGTAAGATAAAGAAGGCTAATTAACCTAAATATGCTAAACCAGTTATTTGAAGCATTTCGATATCGCTTGCTAAATGTGTATATACAAGAAAATCGAATTTATACCTAAACATAAGATTATGGAATTCTTCCAAATGTACTGTCGTTATGCCGACATGGCTTTATATCAACTTCAATACGTTAAAGAAGGTTAATTAACTTAAATATGTTAAACTAATGATTTGAAGCATTTCGATATCGATTGCTAAATGCGTAAATTTATACAACAAAATCGACTTTATACCTAAATATAAGATTACGCAATTCTTCTAAATGCACTGCCGTTATGCCGTTATAGCTTTATGTTAACTTCAGTTCGTTAAAGAAGGTTTATTAACTTAGATATGTTAAACTAATGATTTGAAGCATTTCGATATCGCTTGCTAAATGTGTATATACAAGAAAATCGAATTTATACCTAAACATAAGATTATGGAATTCTTCCAAATGTACTGTCGTTATGCCGCCATGGCTTTATATCAACTTCAATACGTTAAAGAAGGTTAATTAACTTAAATATGTTAAACTAATGATTTGAAGCATTTCGATATCGATTGCTAAATGCGTATATTTATACAACAAAATCGACTTTATACCTAAATATAAGATTACGCAATTCTTCTAAATGCACTGCCGTTAAGCCGCCATTGCTTTATGCCAACTTCAGTCCGTTAAAGAAGGTTGATGTACTTAAATATTTTATACTAATGATTTGAAGTAATTCGATATCGATTGCTAACTGAGTATATACAAGAAAATCGACTTTATACCTGGTTAAATGAGCTTCTGCGCCCCCCTCTTAATATAATCTACACTACACCCCACACATACACACCATACTCAACACATCTTCACCCCACACTACACATACCATACTCAACATATTGGCATCATGCGGATCATTTTTTTTTTCATCCCACTCTACACACCGCATTCTCACACCTCGGCATGATGCCCACTACATCCTCAACATACCCACCACATCTTCACACCACACACGAGGACACCAGCACACAACTAACAAAAGGGACTGGCGGACGGCGTCGAGTCTTTTTGGTTTTCGGTCCGTGCGCATATACATACGCTAGCAGTCAACCACTTCAACAACATTTTTTTCTTTTCGATTTCGTTCAAAGGTGAGTGTCGAAAGGTTTGTTTGCGTAACTAACTATTTATTGGTCCTTCGAGCCGTTCCGGACGGCACAAGTGGAGACAAGAACACAAAAAAAAAAAAAAATTTTATCACGGTGACGCGGTGACGCGATAAAAAAAAAAAAAAAAAAAAAAAAATTTAAAAAAAAAAAAAAAAATTATTATAATAATAATAATAACCGGTAGCGCGGAGACTCGGTAAAATTATCAAAATAATAATTAAAATCAAAAAAAGTGAAAAAAGTGTGGAAATCGGTGAATGACAAAAAAAAAAAAGCCCCGGTAGAACACAACCGGTAGTGTAAAAAAAAAAAAAAAAAAAAAACGATATACATGGTAAAAAGTGTGGAAAACGGTAGTAAAAACTGACCGTTGGTGAAAAAAAGAGTCCCGGTAGAACAAAACCGGTAGTTTAAACCTAAAAAAAAAAAAAAAGGGGGAAAACTGAACAGTTAAGAAAAAAAAAAACGGTGAAACAGAAACAACGTGAAAGAAAAAAAATTGGAAAGGGAAAAAACAACCTGTGTGGAAAAAATTTGCAACCAACGTAAATAATATCGTGATAACAAAGAGAAAAAAAAAAAAAAAAAAGGAAACGGTGGTGACAAAATTGGGAAAGAAAGATAAAAATTCAACACAAAATCTAATACATACATATGTACGTATATGGTATACATATGTTAAAAAAGTGAATACCTGTGGACAAACAAAGTGTGAAAAAATTGAGCGGTGCTAAACGCTATACATACATATACACCTGTGTGTATGGTGAAGGAAAAAAAAAAAAGAATAATAATAATAAAGTGAGGTGACAAATTGTGGTGCTCAAACTAAAACAGTTGACACAACAAAAAATTTCACAGTGCGGTGAAAACAAAAACCAAATCGAAACAAAAGAGGAACTAGGAAAACCCCACAACACCACCAACACAAGGATTGGAGGAAGACGCGCAGGCATAAGCACAGGCACAAGCGCAAGCACAAGCGCAAGCACAGGCAGGCACATACACATACACTCCTATTATCCCCCAAAAACCCCTGGCGGAAACCAAGTGAGTTGTATCGTTCCTTTCAATTTTTTATATCACTTTCAAATACATATGTATGGTACAATCTAAAACTTAAATTTACGGTTCAGACCAAAATTCAGGTCGAAAAATAAGTGAAAACCGTTACCAAACTGTTTTCGGAGTTCGGTTTATTTTTCGGTAAAAACCGAAAACCGCTAACAAAGCAGTTTGGTACTGTATATAACAGAATAGTGATTGCCGGTAAATGCTTACCGTTGTGTTATAACACAAAACTACCCCGAGAAGACACATATAAAATTCAAGTATTTACTTGCGAAATTTCCAGCAGGACCCCCTATACTCAACCAAGTATAAGCAGGGTTCCTTAAAGTAAGCTACGGTAATCAACAAGAATAAAACCAAAACAACAAACAAAAGCGTATTTGCGAATTAAATTTCATACCATACATACATATGTACATATACATATTTCACGTATATTTTCAAAAACAAATAAAGACCGTAACTGGCTCATTTACTACTAAAATCATATCCATATTTGAAAATATACATATACATTTACATACATATATTCTAAAGTCAGAATATCATTTAATTTCTTTTCGCGGCCTATTCTCTCTGCGTACATATATACATACATGCTTATGTATATGCGCCGAAATTAAACAATTATATACTTACTAACAAGCGCATTTGCGAAAATTACCTACGGTCGCTTAATTCCCTTTTCGTGGTTTATTTGTACCGCGAACATACATATATACATACATATATACGCATATATATGTGTACGCATATACATACATACGGGCGCACATAAATATATGCAATAAATACTGGAAGAAATACCCAATCGACATTGGGTACAAATTATATAACAATAAATACATATAACAAAAAGGATTTCTGTAACATATAAAATTCGTACAAAAGTGTATTGTCACGTATGTAGATACGCTAATTACTTCAAAGTCCACATTGGCATATGTTCCGCGATACCCCTTGGATTTTGACTAACAAAACCAAGCAGGATTGCGTATAAAATATATTCAAAGTCCACATTGGCATATTCCCGCAATACCCCTTGATTTTTGAGCAACAAAAACAAGCAGGATTGTGTAAAACATAATAAAGCGTAATACATGGGTACATACATGCATATGTACAAAGTGCAGTGATCTCTAAAACGAGCTCTCATTTGCACATAACAAAATAAAAGATACATAATATATATATACAAGTACATATACAAATATATACAACAAAAAATTATTTGTTTGCGGTTAATAACAAATAATTAAATAAAATTAAATCGAAATTAAAATTGAATATTAGTAAAGAACATAATTCGAAACAAAAATAAAACAACTCTTATTTACCTTAAAAGAGTTGTCGGTTATACACAATCGCGAAATGCTGGAAATTTCGCAAGTAAATACTTGAATTTTATATGTGTCTTCTCGGGGTAGTTTTGTGTTATAACACAACGGTAAGCATTTACCGGCAATCACTATTCTGTTATATACAGTACCAAACTGCTTTGTTAGCGGTTTTCGGTTTTTACCGAAAAATAAACCGAACTCCGAAAACAGTTTGGTAACGGTTTTCACTTATTTTTCGACCTGAATTTTGGTCTGAACCGTAAATTTAAGTTTTAGATTGTACCATACATATGTATTTGAAAGTGATATAAAAAATTGAAAGGAACGATACAACTCACTTGGTTTCCGCCAGGGGCTTTTGGGGATAATAGGAGTGTATGTGTATGTGCCTGCCTGTGCTTGCGCTTGTGCTTGCGCTTGTGCCTGTGCTTATGCCTGCGCGTCTTCCTCCAATCCTTGTGTTGGTGGTGTTGTGGGGTTTTCCTAGTTCCTCTTTTGTTTCGATTTGGTTTTTGTTTTCACCGCACTGTGAAATTTTTTGTTGTGTCAACTGTTTTAGTTTGAGCACCACAATTTGTCACCTCACTTTATTATTATTATTCTTTTTTTTTTTCCTTCACCATACACACAGGTGTATATGTATGTATAGCGTTTAGCACCGCTCAATTTTTTCACACTTTGTTTGTCCACAGGTATTCACTTTTTTAACATATGTATACCATATACGTACATATGTATGTATTAGATTTTGTGTTGAATTTTTATCTTTCTTTCCCAATTTTGTCACCACCGTTTCCTTTTTTTTTTTTTTTTTTCTCTTTGTTATCACGATATTATTTACGTTGGTTGCAAATTTTTTCCACACAGGTTGTTTTTTCCCTTTCCAATTTTTTTTCTTTCACGTTGTTTCTGTTTCACCGTTTTTTTTCTCTTAACTGTTCAGTTTTCCCCCTTTTTTTTTTTATAGGTTTAAACTACCGGTTTTGTTCTACCGGGACTCTTTTTTTCACCAACGGTCAGTTTTTACTACCGTTTTCCACACTTTTTACCATGTATATCGTTTTTTTTTTTTTTTTTGTTTTACACTACCGGTTGTGTTCTACCGGGACTTTTTTTTTTTTTGTCATTCACCGATTTCCACACTTTTTTCACTTTTTTTGATTTTAATTATTATTTTGATAATTTTACCGAGTCTCCGCGCTACCGGTTATTATTATTATTATAATAATTTTTTTTTTTTTTTTTAATTTTTTTTTTTTTTTTTTTTTTTTTTATCGCGTCACCGCGTCACCGTGATAAAATTTTTTTTTTTTTTTGTGTTCTTGTCTCCACTTGTGCCGTCCGGAACGGCTCGAAGGACCAATAAATAGTTAGTTACGCAAACAAACCTTTCGACACTCACCTTTGAACGAAATCGAAAAGAAAAAAATGTTGTTGAAGTGGTTGACTGCTAGCGTATGTATATGCGCACGGACCGAAAACCAAAAAGACTCGACGCCGTCCGCCAGTCCCTTTTGTTAGTTGTGTGCTGGTGTCCTCGTGTGTGGTGTGAAGATGTGGTGGGTATGTTGAGGATGTAGTGGGCATCATGCCGAGGTGTGAGAATGCGGTGTGTAGAGTGGGATGAAAAAAAAAATGATCCGCATGATGCCAATATGTTGAGTATGGTATGTGTAGTGTGGGGTGAAGATGTGTTGAGTATGGTGTGTATGTGTGGGGTGTAGTGTAGATTATATTAAGAGGGGGG
Organism: Bactrocera correcta; assembly: GCA_027475135.1. Lineage (NCBI taxonomy): Eukaryota > Metazoa > Arthropoda > Insecta > Diptera > Tephritidae > Bactrocera > Bactrocera correcta. The sequence goes on along the minus strand of JAPZAG010001279.1, from coordinate 9,752 downwards.
CGCAGAAGCTCATTTAACCAGGTATAAAGTCGATTTTCTTGTATATACTCAGTTAGCAATCGATATCGAATTACTTCAAATCATTAGTATAAAATATTTAAGTACATCAACCTTCTTTAACGGACTGAAGTTGGCATAAAGCAATGGCGGCTTAACGGCAGTGCATTTAGAAGAATTGCGTAATCTTATATTTAGGTATAAAGTCGATTTTGTTGTATAAATATACGCATTTAGCAATCGATATCGAAATGCTTCAAATCATTAGTTTAACATATTTAAGTTAATTAACCTTCTTTAACGTATTGAAGTTGATATAAAGCCATGGCGGCATAACGACAGTACATTTGGAAGAATTCCATAATCTTATGTTTAGGTATAAATTCGATTTTCTTGTATATACACATTTAGCAAGCGATATCGAAATGCTTCAAATCATTAGTTTAACATATCTAAGTTAATAAACCTTCTTTAACGAACTGAAGTTAACATAAAGCTATAACGGCATAACGGCAGTGCATTTAGAAGAATTGCGTAATCTTATATTTAGGTATAAAGTCGATTTTGTTGTATAAATTTACGCATTTAGCAATCGATATCGAAATGCTTCAAATCATTAGTTTAACATATTTAAGTTAATTAACCTTCTTTAACGTATTGAAGTTGATATAAAGCCATGTCGGCATAACGACAGTACATTTGGAAGAATTCCATAATCTTATGTTTAGGTATAAATTCGATTTTCTTGTATATACACATTTAGCAAGCGATATCGAAATGCTTCAAATAACTGGTTTAGCATATTTAGGTTAATTAGCCTTCTTTATCTTACCGAAGTTAACATAAAGCCATAACGGCATAACGGCAGTGCATTTAGAAGAATTCCGTTATCTTATATTTAGGTATAAAGTCGATTTTCTTGTATATACGCATTTAGCAATCGACATCGAAATGCTTTAAATCATTAGTTTAATATATTTAAGCTAATAACGCTTCTTTAACGTAATGAAGGTGATACAAAGCCATGGCGGCATAACGACAGTGCATGTAGAAGAATTCCGTAATCTTATATTTAGGTATAAAGTCGATTTTCTTGTATATACGCATTTAGCAATCGATATCGAAATGCTTCAAATAACTGGTTTAGCATATTTAGGTTAATTAGCCTTCTTTATCTTACCGAAGTTTACATAAAGCCATAACGGCAGCATATTTCGGTGAAATCCGTAATCTTTAATTTAGGTATAAAATCGATTTTCTTGTACATACACATTTAGCAATCGATATCGAAATGCTTCAAATCATTAGTTTAACATCTTTAAGTTAATTAACCCTCTTTATCTTACTGAAGTCTACAAACGGCTTAACGGCATAACGGCAAAGCATTTAGAAGAATTACGTAATCTTATATTTAGGTATAGAGTCGATTTTGTTGTATATACGCATTTAGCAATCGACATCGAAATGCTTCAAATCATTAGTTTAACATATTTAAGATAATTAACCCTCTTAATCTTACTGAAGTCTACAAAAGCTTTAACGGCATAACGGCAGTGCATTTGGAAGAGTTCCGTAATCTTATATTTAGGTATTAAGTCGATTTTCTTGTATATACGCATTTAGCAATCGACATCGAAATGCTTTAAATCATTAGTTTAACATATTAAAGTTAATTAACCATCTTTAACGAAATGAAGGTGATATATAGCCATGGCGGTATTACGACAGTGCATGTAGAAGAATTCCGTAATTTTATATTTAGGTATAAAGTCGATATTCTTGTATATACGCATTTAGCAATCGATATCGAAATGCTTCAAATAACTGGTTTAGCATATTTAGGTTAATTAGCCTTCTTTATCTTACCGAAGTTTACATAAAGCCATAACGGCAGTATATTTGGGTGAATTCCGTAATCTTTTATTTAGGTATAAATTCGATTTTCTTGTATATACACATTTAGCAAGCGATATCGAAATACTTCAAATCATTAGTTTAACATATTAAAGTTAATAAAACTTCTTTAACGAACTGAAGTTAACATAAAGCCATAACGGCATAGCGGCAGTGCATTTAGAAGAATTCCGTTATCTTATATTTAGGTATAAAGTCGATTTTCTTGTATATACGCATTTAGCAATCGACATCAAAGTGCTTTAAATCATTAGGTTAACATATTAAAGTTAATTAACCATCTTTAACGTAATGAAGGTGATACAAAGCCATGGCGGCATAACGACAGTGCATGTAGAAGAATTCCGTAATCTTATATTTAGGTATAAAGTCGATTTTCTTGTATATACGCATTTAGCAATCGATATCGAAATGCTTCAAATAACTCGTTTAGCATATTTAGGTTAATTAGCCTTCTTTATCTTACCGAAGTTTACATAAAGCCATAACGGCAGTATATTTGGGTGAATTCCGTAATCTTTTATTTAGGTATAAAATCGATTTTCTTGTACATACACATTTAGCAATCGATATCGAAATGCTACAAATCATTAGTTTAACATATTTAAGTTAATTAACCCTCTTTATCTTACAGAAGTCTACAAACGGCTTAACGGCATAAAGGCAAAGCATTTAGAAGAATTACGTAATCTTATATTTAGATATAAAGTCGATTTTGTTGTATATACACATTTAGCAATCGATATCGAATTGCTTCAAATCATTAGTTTAACATATTTAAGCTAATTAACCCTCTTTATCTTACTGGAGTCTACAAAAGCCTTAACGGCGTAACGACAGTGCATCCGGAAGAATTCCGTTGTCTTATATTTAGGTATAAAGTCGATTTTCTTGTATATACTCATTTAGCAATCGATACCGAAATGCTTCAAATCATAAGTTTAATATATTTAAGATAATTAACCCTCTTTATCTTACTGAAGTCTACAAATGGCTTAACGGCATAACGGCAAAGCATTTAGAATAATTACGTAATCTTATATTTAGGTATAACGTCGATTTTGTTGTATATACACATTTAGCAATCGATATCGAAATGCTTTAAATCATTAGTTTAACATATTAAAGTTAATTAACCCTATTTATCTTACTGAAGTCTACAAAAGCCTTAACGGCATAACGGCAGTGCATTTGGAAGAGTTCCGTCATCTTATATTTAGGTATTAAGTCGATTTTCTTGTATATACGCATTTAGCAGTCGACATCGAAATGCTTTAAATCATTAGTTTAACATTTTAAAGTTAATTAACCATCTTTAACGTAATGAAGGTGATATATAGCCATGGCGGTATTACGACAGTGCATGTAGAAGAATTCCGTAGTCTTATATTTAGGTATAAAGTCGATATTCTTGTATATACACATTTAGCAATCGATATCGATTTGCTTCAAATCATTAGTTTAACATATTTAAGCTAATTAACCCTCTTTATCTTACTGGAGTCCACAGAAGCCTTAACGGCGTAACGACAGTGCATCCGGAAGAATTCCGTTATCTTATATTTAGGTATAAAGTCGATTTTCTTGTATATACTCATTTAGCAATCGATATCGAAATGCTTCAAATCATAAGTTTAATATATTTAAGATAATTAACCCTCTTTATCTTACTGAAGTCTACAAATGGCTTAACGGCATAACGGCAAAGCATTTAGAAGAATTACGTAATCTTATATATAGGTATAACGTCGATTTTGTTGTATATACACATTTAGCAATCGATATCGAAATGCTTTAAATCATTAGTTTAACATATTAAAGTTAATTAACCCTATTTATCTTACTGAAGTCTACAAAAGCCTTAACGGCATAACGGCAGTGCATTTGGAAGAGTTCCGTTATCTTATATTTAGGTATTAAGTCGATTTTCTTGTATATACGCATTTAGCAATCGACATCGAAATGCTTTAAATCATTAGTTTAACATATTAAAGTTAATTAACCATCTTTAACGTAATGCAGGTGATATATAGCCATGGCGGTATTACGACAGTGCATGTAGAAGAATTCCGTAATTTTATATTTAGGTATAAAGTCGATATTCTTGTATATACGCATTTAGCAATCGATATCGAAATGCTTCAAATAACTGGTTTAGCATATTTAGGTTAATTAGCCTTCTTTATCTTACCGAAGTTTACATAAAGCCATAACGGCAGTTTATTTGGGTGAATTCCGTAATCTTTTATTTAGGTATAAAATCGATTTTCTTGTACATACACATTTAGCAATCGATATCGAAATGCTTCAAATCATTAGTTTAACATATTTAAGTTAATTAACCTTCTTTAAAGTATTGAAGTTGATATAAAGCCATGGCGGCATAACGACAGTGCATGTAGAAGAATTCCGTAATCTTATATTTAGGTATAAAGTCGATTTTCTTGTATATACGCATTTAGCAATCGATATCGAAATGCTTCAAATAACTGGTTTAGCATATTTAGGTTAATTAGCCTTCTTTATCTTACCGAAGTTTACATAAAGCCATAACGGCAGTATATTTGGGTGAATTCCGTAATCTTTTATTTAGGTATAAAATCGATTTTCTTGTACATACACATTTAGCAATCGATATCGAAATGCTTCAAATCATTACTTTAACATATTTAAGTTAATTAACCCTCTTCATCTTACTGAAGTCTACAAACGGCTTAATGGCATAACGGCAAAGCATTTAGAAGAATTACGTAATCTTATATTTAGGTATAAAGTCGTTTTTGTTGTATATACACATTTAGCAATCGATATCGAATTGCTTCAAATCATTAGTTTAACACATTTAAGCTAATTAACCCTCTTTATCTTACTAGAGTCTACAAAAGCCTTAACGGCGTAACGACAGTGCATTCGGAAGAATTCCGTTATCTCATATTTAGGTATAAAGTCGATTTTCTTGTATATACTCAGTTAGCAATCGATATCGAAATGCTTCAAATCATTAGTTTAATATATTTAAGTTAATAACGCTTCTTTAACGCACTGAAGTTAACATAAAGCCATGGCGGCATAACGGCAGTGCATGTAGAAGAATTCCGTAATCTTATATTTAGGCATAAAGTCGATTTTCTTGTATATACACATATAGCAATCGATATCGAAATGCTTCAAATCATTAGTATAAAATATTTAAGTTCATAAACCTTCTTTAACGGACTGAAGTTGGCATAAAGCAATGGCGGCATAACGGCAGTGCATTTTGAAGAATTCCGTAATCTTATATTTAGTTATAAAGTCGATTTTGTTGTATAAATATACGCATTTAGCAATCGATATCGAAATGCTTCAAATCATTAGTTTAACATATGTAAGTTAATTAACCTTCTTTAACGTATTGAAGTTGATATAAAGCCATGGCGGCATAACGACAGTACATTTGGAAGAATTCCGTAATCTTATGTTTAGGTATAAATTCGATTTTCTTGTATATACACATTTAGCAAGCGATATCGAAATGATTCAAATCATTAGTTTAACATATTTAAGTTAATAAACCTTCTTTAACGAACTGAAGTTAACATAAAGCCATAACGGCATAACGGCAGTGCATTTATAAGAATTCCGTTATCTTATATTTAGGTATAAAGTCGATTTTCTTGTATATACGCATTTAGCAATCGACATCGACATGCTTTAAATCATTAGTTTAACATATTAAAGTTAATTAACCATCTTTAACGTAATGAAGGTGATATATAGCCATGGCGGTATTACGACAGTGCATGTAGAAGAATTCCGTAATTTTATATTTAGGTATAAAGTCGATATTCTTGTATATACGCATTTAGCAATCGATATCGAAATGCTTCAAATAACTGGTTTAGCATATTTAGGTTAATTAGCCTTCTTTATCTTACCGAAGTTTACATAAAGCCATAACGGCAGTATATTTGGGTGAATTCCGTAATCTTTTATTTAGGTATAAATTCGATTTTCTTGTATATACACATTTAGCAAGCGATATCGAAATACTTCAAATCATTAGTTTAACATATTAAAGTTAATAAAACTTCTTTAACGAACTGAAGTTAACATAAAGCCATAACGGCATAGCGGCAGTGCATTTAGAAGAATTCCGTTATCTTATATTTAGGTGTAAAGTCGATTTTCTTGTATATACGCATTTAGCAATCGACATCAAAGTGCTTTAAATCATTAGGTTAACATATTAAAGTTAATTAACCATCTTTAACGTAATGAAGGTGATACAAAGCCATGGCGGCATAACGACAGTACATGTAGAAGAATTCCGTAATCTTATATTTAGGTATAAAGTCGATTTTCTTGTATATACGCATTTAGCAATCGATATCGAAATGCTTCAAATAACTCGTTTAGCATATTAAGGTTAATTAGCCTTCTTTATCTTACCGAAGTTTACATAAAGCCATAACGGCAGTATATTTGGGTGAATTCCGTAATCTTTTATTTAGGTATAAAATCGATTTTCTTGTACATACACATTTAGCAATCGATATCGAAATGCTACAAATCATTAGTTTAACATATTTAAGTTAATTAACCCTCTTTATCTTACAGAAGTCTACAAACGGCTTAACGGCATAAAGGCAAAGCATTTAGAAGAATTACGAAATCTTATATTTAGGTATAAAGTCGATTTTGTTGTATATACACATTTAGCAATCGATATCGAATTGCTTCAAATCATTAGTTTAACATATTTAAGCTAATTAACCCTCTTTATCTTACTGGAGTCTACAAAAGCCTTAACGGCGTAACGACAGTGCATCCGGAAGAATTCCGTTATCTTATATTTAGGTATAAAGTCGATTTTCTTGTATATACTCATTTAGCAATCGATATCGAAATGCTTCAAATCATAAGTTTAATATATTTAAGATAATTAACCCTCTTTATCTTACTGAAGTCTACAAATGGCTTAACGGCATAACGGCAAAGCATTTAGAAGAATTACGTAATCTTATATTTAGGTATAACGTCGATTTTGTTGTATATACACATTTAGCAATCGATATCGAAATGCTTTAAATCATTAGTTTAACATATTAAAGTTAATTAACCCTATTTATCTTACTGAAGTCTACAAAAGCCTTAACGGCATAACGGCAGTGCATTTGGAAGAGTTCCGTATCTTATATTTAGGTATTAAGTCGATTTTCTTGTATATACGCATTTAGCAATCGACATCGAAATGCTTTAAATCATTAGTTTAACATATTAAAGTTAATTAACCATCTTTAACGTAATGAAGGTGATATATAGCCATGGCGGTATTACGACAGTGCATGTAGAAGAATTCCGTAATCTTATATTTAGGTATAAAGTCGATTTTTTGTATATACACATTTAGCAATCGATATCGAATTGCTTCAAATCATTAGTTTAACATATTTAAGCTAATTAACCCTCTTTATCTTACTGGAGCCCACAAAAGCCTTAACGGCGTAACGACAGTGCATCCGGAAGAATTCCGTTTCTTATATTTAGGTATAAAGTCGATTTTCTTGTATATACTCATTTAGCAATCGATATCGAAATGCTTCAAATCATAAGTTTAATATATTTAAGATAATTAACCCTCTTTATCTTACTGAAGTCTACAAATGGCTTAACGGCTTAACGGCAAAGCATTTAGAAGAATTACGTAATCTTATATATAGGTATAACGTCGATTTTGTTGTATATACACATTTAGCAATCGATATCGAAATGCTTTAAATCATTAGTTTAACATATTAAAGTTAATTAACCCTATTTATCTTACTGAAGTCTACAAAAGCCTTAACGGCATAACGGCAGTGCATTTGGAAGAGTTCCGTTATCTTATATTTAGGTATTAAGTCGATTTTCTTGTATATACGCATTTAGCAATCGACATCGAAATGCTTTAAATCATTAGTTTAACATATTAAAGTTAATTAACCATCTTTAACGTAATGCAGGTGATATATAGCCATGGCGGTATTACGACAGTGCATGTAGAAGAATTCCGTAATTTTATATTTAGGTATAAAGTCGATATTCTTGTATATACGCATTTAGCAATCGATATCGAAATGCTTCAAATAACTGGTTTAGCATATTTAGGTTAATTAGCCTTCTTTATCTTACCGAAGTTTACATAAAGCCATAACGGCAGTTTATTTGGGTGAATTCCGTAATCTTTTATTTAGGTATAAAATCGATTTTCTTGTACATACACATTTATCAATCGATATCGAAATGCTTCAAATCATTAGTTTAACATATTTAAGTTAATTAACCTTCTTTAACGTATTGAAGTTGATATAAAGCCATGGCGGCATAACGACAGTGCATGTAGAAGAATTCCGTAATCTTATATTTAGGTATAAAGTCGATTTTCTTGTATATACGCATTTAGCAATCGATATCGAAATGCTTCAAATAACTGGTTTAGCATATTTAGGTTAATTAGCCTTCTTTATCTTACCGAAGTTTACATAAAGCCATAACGGCAGTATATTTGGGTGAATTCCGTAATCTTTTATTTAGGTATAAAATCGATTTTCTTGTACATACACATTTAGCTATCGATATCGAAATGCTTCAAATCATTACTTTAACATATTTAAGTTAATTAACCCTCTTCATCTTACTGAAGTCTACAAACGGCTTAATGGCATAACGGCAAAGCATTTAGAAGAATTACGTAATCTTATATTTAGGTATAAAGTCGTTTTTGTTGTATATACACATTTAGCAATCGATATCGAATTGCTTCAAATCATTAGTTTAACACATTTAAGCTAATTAACCCTCTTTATCTTACTAGAGTCTACAAAAGCCTTAACGGCGTAACGACAGTGCATTCGGAAGAATTCCGTTATCTCATATTTAGGTATAAAGTCGATTTTCTTGTATATACTCAGTTAGCAATCGATATCGAAATGCTTCAAATCATTAGTTTAATATATTTAAGTTAATAACGCTTCTTTAACGCACTGAAGTTAACATAAAGCCATAGCGGCATAACGGAAGTGCATGTAGAAGAATTCCGTAATCTTATATTTAGGCATAAAGTCGATTTTCTTGTATATACACATATAGCAATCGATATCGAAATGCTTCAAATCATTAGTTTAAAATATTTATGTTCATAAACCTTCTTTAACGGACTGAAGTTGGCATAAAGCAATGGCGGCATAACGGCAGTGCATTTTGAAGAATTCCGTAATCTTATATTTAGTTATAACGTCGATTTTGTTGTATAAATATACGCATTTAGCAATCGATATCGAAATGCTTCAAATCATTAGTTTAACATATTTAAGTTAATTAACCTTCTTTAACGTATTGAAGTTGATATAAAGCCATGGCGGCATAACGACAGTACATTTGGAAGAATTCCGTAATCTTATGTTTAGGTATAAATTCGATTTTCTTGTATATACACATTTAGCAAGCGATATCGAAATGATTCAAATCATTAGTTTAACATATTTAAGTTAATAAACCTTCTTTAACGAACTGAAGTTAACATAAAGCCATAACGGCATAACGGCAGTGCATTTAGAAGAATTCCGTTATCTTATATTTAGGTATAAAGTCGATTTTCTTGTATATACGCATTTAGCAATCGACATCGACATGCTTTAAATCATTAGTTTAACATATTAAAGTTAATTAACCATCTTTAACGTAATGAAGGTGATATATAGCCATGGCGGTATTACGACAGTGCATGTAGAAGAATTCCGTAATTTTATATTTAGGTATAAAGTCGATATTCTTGTATATACGCATTTAGCAATCGATATCGAAATGCTTCAAATAACTGG